>VYZQ01020611.1:99214-123331 GCA_013400655.1 Mystacornis crossleyi
GGGTTTTCTTCCACAGTGACTAAATCCACAAGATTGTACTTTTTTCCCCTGAAAGGGAAGGGAAGGAGTTCTATCAATAGTGATTTTTCCCTGGTGTCTCTTCTACTGCTTAAGAATAAATGGACAAAATTCATTGGCAATTCATATCAGTCTATGCCACAAGAATTATGAGGTATAGTCAGTCCAAAGTGGGGCTGAGTCCAAAAGAACAGGGCACAAAGAGCTATTGAAACAGTTCTTCCCCACAGGCCCTCCAGCACTTCTCCTTTTGGTTGCAGTAATGGAGGGAACCTAGCAAGACATTTTGTCCTAAGTAAATGAATTCTTCCCTATGTCACACCAGAAAAAGCCAGAAAATCAACAAAAATGTAATGAGCTTATTACTTTAAGGGGGAAAATCAGTGGGTTCCAGAAGGTCTGGGGCATTGTTTTGAAGTAAACTTCTAGAAACTTAGGTCAAACTGAGGTTTATTAAAAGGAAGGTTATTAAAAATAAAAAAGAAGGTGATAATGACTTCTGCAGCAGACAAATGTTAGATTATGAAAAAAGTGAGGCATTCAGGCTGGCAATAAACTGCCAAAAGAAACACACCATTCAAAATCCACAGTGTTTTTATGTAAATGAAATCATAGGCATTAGAGATGGAAGGGAGCTATTACAGTCTCTCCCTTCACCTACCACAACAGGATATTGTCTCCCAGCAGAGGACAATATTAAACTGATAATATATACAGCTAGCAATAAGGAGAAAGAAGAGAGGAAACATCTTCAAACAGAAAGTGTGTTCAAAGATACTCCTGAAGTCTAATGAGTTCTATCATGACTTACTGCTTAGGCTTTTAAAAATATTTAAAGCATGAAACATGTAATTCTTTCTTCATCACGAAGGCCATTGACACTAGTAAAAGATGGGAAGAAACATTAGCAAATGCTGCTTGTTTCATATGGGTCACAAAAGACTGAACCTGTCAAGAAAATAGGTCTAGGTCTAACTCACATGTGCTGTGTGATGTGTTAACAAGGAGTGTATGATATGTGTCACTAATACCTAGATCCTTTGCTCCAGTCGTGATTTTGTCCCAAGCAATATTCTTCAAAACTATACTCGGCACTCTTCTGCATTCCCTTCCACTTTTAGAGGGTATAAAAAGAATACTTCCATGGCTAGAAGAGCTTTATGAATCCACAGCATGTTGTTCTCTGTATCCTTCAACTCCAACATGTATTAGAGATTAGTTTGTATCTATAAAAAGAACTACAGCTGTTCATGCTCATCTACTTACAAGAGACTTGTAAAGCATATATTAATTAGGGAGAATTTGTTTGTGAGCACTTCAAAACCCTTGTGTGTACGCTCTGTGTAGCTAACAGCTTTGCCTTCCTTCACCTCTGCTGTGTCTATAAAAATCATACAGGGGAAAGCCTACAAAATTCATCTCATCTGAATATCTCTACAAGTGGTTCACACTGTAACCCCTGCAGCATTTGGAATAAATCATTATTAGTTCATATTTCATCTCATCCTAGCAGATTTATTTGTGTCCTGTATCCTCCACTTGGCAGCCCTTCTCTTGGTTTTGCTGTCTCTTTACACCCTTCAACACAGATGACTTATTGGATTAAAATAATTGAGGACTGAGATGATTCACATTTCACTTAAAGTCAACTGTACAGGCTGTTCTGCAGAGACTGCCTGTAGTTTACCATGCACTTGGACACGTTCCAGTGACTTGGAGTGTGACAGGACTAGGGCAAATCTGAGACACTTCCCTCTGGCCTTTTGTACTCCAGCAGCTGTTCACAGAGCAGGCTGCTGGCAAAGGCAGTGGTAAGCAGTGCTGGGAGTTAACACTCAAGGTCTGCCCCTTCATGGGGGCACAAACTCAGGCTTGGGTCACCAGTGAAAATGTTTTGTCTGATCATTCAAGCAATTCTGCAAAACTGCTGAGCAATTGGTCACTACTGCTGGACCTGCACAGGAGGTGCCAAGAGCCAGTGTAATGAACAGCTGCTGCAAGCCAAGACTGAAGGACTGCATAAGGCAGCAGCCACACGTTGCCAATCTTTCCAATTTTCACATACAACCAGGGTCTGACTCCCTGTGTTTCCCAGGTTACATTCACATTTCATACTTTTGGAAACTTTTTTACACCCACCACTGAACTAAAAAGTGTCATCATAGAATGTGACACTGAGTATCGACAGTTCACACATTCTCAAGTAAGACAGAACAGCAAACAGTATTTTCCTTAAAGTCATGTGCAAAACTCACAGCAAGTTTGACATTCAGAAGTAAACAAAGACACCTCCAGTGCTTTTTTGGGTGTTTTTAGAGCTCTAGAGTATAATATGGGTAAGTCACCATTCCCACGTGTGCCCGTTTTCCTCAGGGTGGTCGGTGCCATTCTCTCCTCTGGCCATCCCAAGAAGTGCTGCCATGTCCCCTCATCCTCTGATCCCTCAGTGAAAGGCAGTGCCATCTCAGTAACTCTGGCAGGGCACCTGTCTGTCTCTGCCGCTGAAACCACTACTGAGGGAGGGCCCTTATCTGCAAGGCAGTGTTAGTATCAGGCAGTGGTATTTCAGTGGCTGGTAACAAGTATCTCTTTTCAAACACTTGTGTTTGTAGCCTTACAGTTGCTAATGTCATAGGAATGTTATAAATAGGTTTATATGAATGCCGTTTAAAACAAATAAATTATTAGTAGTGCCATTCCTAGCACCTTTAGAAATAGGCCACAGTCCTATACGTTAAATGATTACTGTACCTCCCTTAGCCCCTCGAATTTATAACCCAAATACTCATTTTCAAATTTATGCAAACTTCACAGTTGGCAAGATTTACAAGCTGTCCTATTTACTTCCCTTCTAAAGAGAACAGACTGAGTAGATCATCAGTATAAGCTTAAAAAAGGCAGAAAAGTTTCTCCACAGCAAATCCAGCCTTAACAGTCTGATACAAACCAGTTATAATTTTTTGTGTGTGTGTGTTCTGTAGGAAAACACTTATTTTAGTTACAGCAGCTCTGGCAGCAGCAGCACTCTGCTGGAGACAGAGCACAGGAATTCTATATACTCAGCTTGCAGAGCAAAGCAAATGCTGCAAGAGTCACATCAGTGTAGGAAAATCCTCACTCACTGAATACAGAGATGTCAAGATCACATGATATTAGACTACAAAGCTGGACTTACGGTGGTTGGTTCACCTATTACCCTACAAACACTTTTGGCAGTGAAATTGGCTCTCAAAATTAAGATTCACCAGAAACTCGGGGTAAACAGTAGGACTACCCCAGTGGCTGTAAAAAAATGGGAGGGGATTCACCCCTCTTCAGAGTGAACTTTTCTTCCCTACTCTTCTGTTTAGTTTTTCGTTGGTTTGGGGTTTTGTTGGGGTTTGTTTGTTTGTTTTCTTTTTTGTTTGGTTTGGTTTTTTTTGCTTTTAAAACTTACACAAACACCTGTATTTATGTAGATTTAGTACCAAAGATATTTTCAATCACTTCCAGGAAAATGTTAATCAACCCTTGCCAAGGAGACTTTATGTGGGAGAACCTTTTTAAGATCCACTTTCATTTGGGTTACTGCAATCCATACTCAGTCACAATCCACCAGATCTATGACTCAGAAGCACAGCAAAAATGGCCTAAGTAGGTCTTCTGATGCTGACTGTCTTGGAGGATAGGTAGAATGTGTAACTTTATCAGGCTTGAATCAAGCCTTAGGTCTGGTGTAAGCAGAGCTGCAGCTCTGGTTAAGCTGTGCCAGTGCACAGCTATAACCTGAGAGTAAAGCTCACCATGCATATAAAAAAAAAAAAAACATGACACCTATGTAAATAACTTGCTAAGAGGAATTTTTGTGGGGCGTGTTTTACCCACAATGTAAAAGCAAAGACATTGCTCATTTCCCTCAACATTTACACTTCACTGAGACTTCCACAAGTGTACAAGAAGATGGTTTGGAAAGAAACACAANCTTAGGTCTGGTGTAGAGCAGAGCTGCAGCTCTGGTTAAGCTGTGCCAGTGCACAGCTATAACCTGAGAGTAACGCTCACCATGCATATTAAAAAAAATAAACATGACACCTATGTAAATAACTTGCTAAGAGGAATTTTTGTGGGGCGTGTTTTACCCACAATGTAAAAGCAAAGACATTGCTCATTTCCCTCAACATTTACACTTCACTGAGACTTCCACAAGTGTACAAGAAGATGGTTTGGAAAGAAACACAAAAATCTGAGATTACATCATTGAGGATGAGGTCTCCAATGTAAAGCATGAGGTTTCCAATGTAAAGCTCCGTAGAGGAACACTTCCTGAAGAGGCTGTGGGACACTTATGGGCATACTTACAATTGCTACAATGTTTTCCACTGACAGAAAAATAGAAAGGAGAATCTATACCCTCCCACACAGTGCCATACCTGAAAGGTTACAAAGAAAGTGACTGTACCTCTAATATAACAGCATTTTCTTCAAAACCTTCAGTATTTCAAAAAATGCATTACACACACCCAGGTGCACCCTTTGCTGTAAAACTGGTAAAACTGCTTTCTTATTAAGTTTTTCAGATGCCTACAGTTAATCATAAATATTTACACAACCCCTCAGGACACAAGTGAAATGAAGGAGTTAAGGGTATGTTAGGTCAGTACTAAAAGTTACTGAATTTTAAAAATATTTCTCCAGACTAGTATTTGCTGATAACTCCATGGAACTTTACATTAATATTTTTCTAAGTTTCAGATTCTTTAAAGCCAAAGTTAATACTGATAGGTGAACTGAATTTCAAATTTGATTTGATGTAGAAAGCAGCAAGCACTTTGGTATAGCAAACCCTTACCAAGAGGAGAAACAACAGTCCTGAAAAAATGAATAAAAGTTTGAATCAGAAGTTCAAGATTCTGTTTTTCCTTTTTTCCATGTTGTCGGTGTGACTTTGGGAAAATTACCTAATCTTCTCATATCTCAGTATTTCTGCCTGAGAAATAGAGCTAACACGCTCTTCATCATGTGGCTACTGTCAACTAGCTTTTACAGTTTGTTCCAAGATTCACTACTGGAAATATAATTTTTTTTCCATTTCTTTTATTCACATTTTCTTCCTTTACTATACTGTTATCAAAACATCTAAACTACACTGTTACATATGAAAGACAGAGATTGTTACTGAAGGGGATAAGGAGTGCATAGTCATTCTTTTTCTCAACAGAAATAATTTACAGACACCCACCACACAGACTTCAGTTACTGTTTACAGGTAACATGAGTGAAGTAAAATCAGACATTTTATTGGTAAGTTGGAACTAAGAAAAACTTGTAGCATGCAATTGTGTACATGTTTATGTTCAAAAGCCCTACATGAAGTATATATGTTTGTCCCTTGAAGTGAGCAAAGTCAAACAGGTGGTAGAATCATTTTTAGGGTTTTCTGCTCTATTAGTGGGGTAGAAATTGTTCATGGAAGAAGGGAGTCCTTGACCAGCAGTGTCATCCAGGAAACAACGGCAACATAAACATAAAATCAAACTTACAAAATTTCCACAAACTTCCTGACTATTGCCTCGAAAGAAAATCAGAGAACACTGTACAGTTTAGCCTGCTCTGAACATCAGATCAGTTTCTGCCCTGTCCAGACATGAGCTATACTTTCAGGACCAACTTCTACTTTCATGCACAAAAGAGCTCCATTAATATCAAAGGATTTAAAATAGGGCAATTCATCAAAGCTTGAACTCCAAGAACTGTTAAGAACATAGTAAGGCTCAGCCATGAAAGGAAGGAAAGAAGGCAAGAATAAGACTATACTCTTAAAAGCTTATAGAAGAATTTCTAGTGGCTGGAGCACGTGGCTGTTACCATAGCATGCCAGGTTCTCCAAGGTAACTGTCCAGTGCTGACCTGTGACTTCGAGGAAACCGGTTCTCATCAGAGACCTGGCAGTATTAACATACACTAGACTGACTGGTCACAGCTGTAAACACATAACCATAGAATATATGACACTGTTTTCAGTAATGCCTCTTCCCTTATTTGTCTATATTAGATATGCTATGCAAGTTCACCTTTAAAAAAAAAAGGAAAACAAGAAAGAGGTTTAAAACCAAACTAAGAAAAACCGGTTTTCTCTTTTTTTGAAAAAAGGTTTCAGATCTGAACATACAGGTTTTTTCCTAGTGTGACTGCTCACCTTCATCCTGTTGTGCAGACTGCAGAAATCCTGCTCAGCTCAGTCCGCATCTTAGAGATTCTTCTCATTTTCCCTACTTCCAGTATTGAGGGACCAGCCAACTCTTCTCTAGTTAACCCACAGGGCCAGAGAGAAGGCCCTTGCTTACCCTTTCCATGAAGCTGCTAAGAAACAGCTGCATCTCACCTCACTTCCCTTTCAAACCCTGATCTCTTGATCAGGACTCAGCCCCCTTCTACATGGCAGGTCCTGCAGTCGAGCATTCCTTGACACTCATCCCATTGACAGTCCTGCTTTCAAGCCCTCCCAGCAGTATCACCATCTTCTTCTAGTTTTCAGTAGTTCACACTTCTAGTACCCCCTTCCAAGCAGCCCCAATGCCCTCAGGTGGCAAAACCAGCATTAATCAAACACAGCTCCCTCCTGGCTTTTAAAGGAGCTATTTATGGTTCCACTTTAACATGTAAACAGAATGAGTCTGGCTTATAATAACCCTCCAACTGTGACTGAAAAATATGAATCCTTTTGATGCTGCTGTCCTCAGCTGAAGCCTCTGAGTAACAGAAGCACACGGCAGAACCCTTAATGTGTAGTGATAGATCTTATTCGAAGTGCTGTTTTCCAGATGCACTTGTTAAAACTCACTTTCTGCTGCTGCTCAATGAAGTAAGAAGAGAACTTAATCTGATGAAGGACAGACTTGGGGTAGTAGCATCAGGCAGCTTGGTGGTTCATCACATTCATTGCATGGATTCCTTCTGAAAATCATTCCTCTGAAAAAGAAAAAGCCACACCAGTCTTTCAGGTTCAGGATCATTATGTTCAGTTAGACGAGAACTGAGTTAGACACAGAAAGAGCTGCTCTCTTTAGGCACTGTAGATACCATTTTTTTCACCTGAAGGAATTACAACTATGTAAATTCCATGAAACATGACATGAAACTCCATTTCAATAAATCACACCCACTTTAATTCTTGTTTAACCCCAAACTGTCATGGTAGAGTATGACCAAAGGCAAAGGAAGCAAGTAAGAAAACACAACTCAGGATACCATTAGCACTGCATCAAAATAAACTGACTGCAAATAAAGTAGGGAATCCAAAAATGTTGGAAAACAACAACTTCATATGAAACAGGCATCTTCTCTTTCTGTTTGTGGGCCAGAAAAGAGACTCAGAGTTACCATCTTGAGTCAGATTTCTCCCTGCTGCTTTCCCTGAATCCTTGATTTTCCTCACATGCAGGAGCCAGACCATACTGATTCCAGAGACAGGGCTAAGGAGGCCACAGCATGTGTTACAGAGCTGCACCTTGCAGCTTCCCTTCATTGTGCTGTTTCCTGAAATAGAAAGAGTCCCATCACAGCTGAACCTGCTCCATTTTCACTGGGTCACAGTACAAAGACAATTGCTTATTAGAGCAGTTCATGAACATGGCAACAGTGTGAGCTGCCTAAATTCAAGCTTTCAAAAATAAAATTACTGCAGGAGTTTTCAAAATTACACAGCTGACTGTCCAGCATCACTGGAAGCCATTTCTGGGAAACCCAGGATTTGGTGTTTAGGAGCAGGGCACTTCTTTAGCCAAAAGACAGTCAAGGCCAGATGTCTTACCAGAAAGCCATACAAGTAGGAATGGCATGATACCAGTAAAAACTTACAGCAAAAGGATTCAGAGAATTCAGCCACACAAGGTGGATCCTGATGGAAACTGGGTTTCTCATCCACTACTTAAGGGGAGTTCTCTGAACAGAAAATCATGGCAATTAAACAACTTCATGGGGATCATAAATCAGTTCTGAATTTTTCAGCTAAAAACTAGAAAGTCCAGAGGAAATAAAGCAACATCTCCTACTAAGCATTTTTTGTCTTTGTGACTACTTGCTTAAGATTTTCACAATATTATTATTTATTCCCCAGTTTTGCATCTCTCAGGACTGGAGACAGAGATTTGAAAAAGGATTCTGGTAGTCCAAAGGACATTCAATGGAACTTCAGCAACTGAAAATCTTTGGAAGTCCAAAATGCAACAATCACAGTTATTACATATACAGGGCAAGTTACACCAAATTACAGTCAAAATGCTGGTTGATTTGTCAAGTCAACAGAACCCCACAGTGTGTCTGTTTCAACATGTGACTAACTTGCAGGCACTTGTCTTTCTCTGCTTCCTCCTTCCAAGAGCTAGTGGCTTGGTTCCAGCAGAATTATTTGACTTCAGTAAAATTTGACTATTACTAGTTTACTTGATCTAAACTTTAAAGAGCGCATAAGAAGAACAAAAGCTCATCACTGAAACTTTTATTCTGTTCTCTCTACAACTCATATCCAGCACGTAAAGGAAAGGACTGAGGAACAAAACAATAAAAATGGAATAAAGAATAAGGCATTCCTGTTGACTTGTCTGGGAGCTCTGTTCTTATTAACTCATGCACTGTTTTAAACAGTGGGGGAATTGAAACAGGTTACTTATACAATAGGATCCTGAATTTGTATCCCACTTACCCTAGCCACTGAAACTCAGTTGGAAAGCTTGGCTGACCCTAAACAAACTTTGAATTACTGAAACTGCCAATAAAGCTACAAAATAAATTTATTTATTTTACTTAATGTGATTGTATGGATGTGGTCTAGAACACATCTTTGACATGGTGTGCCTTTGTTTACTAGTCCTTCATTCTGCTTACCACATGAAAACATTGTGCAAGGATGGAGCTGATGGCTCAGTTACCGTCTGGTGAGCTGTAAATTTAGGACCTGACCACCAAGATCTTTATTCAAGGTTGGGCACCGAGATGCTACCCTTTGAAGAAAACATATGCCAGCACTCAGGCTCCAGCAGCAGCTAAAGTTAAACTTAGCTCACGGTTTCCTCAGCAGAGTTTATCCCAGTCTTCAGATGTCCCAGTGAAAACTGCTTCGATAAATCAATGGGCTCAACTGAACAAATCATCAGCTCAAGGCACCAAGTAACCAAAATGAACAAGAGTGGTACTCAGCTGACACTGCTTTGTGGTAAATATCAAAGGTAGTCAGTTCTGAGTCAGAGTATGGCATTAACTCCTTCTGTGAGTTGGGCAGTTCAATTTAGTGGAGTACCCAAGATTATCTGTAAAAGGCCATATCATTTACTCTTGGAGTGCTGCAAGGCACACTCAGGAAGGTTTTGCGTACTCAAACAGAAGATTAACAGTGCCTGTTGTAAGAAAGATGCAATGATGGGTTAGTCAATCTTCAATGGAGAGATGCAGAGATACCACGGGAAACAAGTGGGAAGAGATTCACCTTTCCCTTTATACAAAGAGCCTGCATTTACAGCTGAATATTTACAGTGAAACAGTGAGTTAGAAGTAAGAGGCCAACATTTATTTAGCCAAACTAACTGAAAATATTCATTTTTAAGATAATTCCAGCTTTTCTTCTATCGAAAGTCAGTGCACAAGATTTTTGTGCTGACATTTTGGGGCCAGATTAGCTGAAATTTAGCACGAAAGTGGCAAGGGTTATAAGTCAAGCACCATTTCTGGGGTTCATGCTGCTGACAGTCCCTCCTGAATTAGCTACTGCCATTATTTTGTTTTCATTCTGTACTAGGAATGTTATGCTAATAATATAGCCCAGGGAAATGACAGGAACAGCCCAAGGAGATTGTCATGTGGACAGCCTTCTTTTTTTTTTATGTTTGGGCAACATCAGAATTGCATTCACAATATTCTATTGAACTCTATGTAACAGCTTCACCTTTTGACTATTTTGTTTACATGTTTGTTTGCTCTTGTGTGTGAGCAATGCTAGGAAGCCTCCAAAATTATTAAGGTAAGACTGAAAATGGGAATTATGAACCTCTATCTTACAAGGGTAAAATTACTAAAGTAGTGTCACTAAAAATCTGATCCTCATCTGAGCTGTGCTTGCTACATGTTTCTAAGATTTTCTGTAAAATTTCTGCAAAACAAAATAATTTTGGATATCCAAAGTATTAGATTCCTTTGGCAGCTTTTTTGCCAATGCCAGAACACAATTCCACATGAATCAGACTATTAACTGGACATATCTGTAGTCCTAATTTTAAAGGAATTTCTCCCAGTCTTTTGTCAGAAGGGAAGTGAAAATTTTGAGTTGTTTTGCAAATTGCCAGTTAATTTGCCAGTGACAGAAGGAACAAACCACTGACTCTCCTTCCCCCTTACACAGCATGTGCAAAGGACTGGGAAAATCCGAACTGCTAAGCAATCACAAATGGAACAGCCTCATTTACTGGGAGTTGTTATAGGTCGGGTAAATGACAGTGCAAATGCAGGCCAGATCTGCACTCCTCTGAATGTCAGCACTTCTGTCTGAACAGTCACATCAGTGTTGGTTGGCACGGAGAAATAACACTTACACAGCCCGTCCAAACCAAAGGCAGTATCTTCTTCCCAGTTACTTGTTCCTCAGTAGAAGCTCTCAGAAAACCACACTCATCAGTTGTTTATTTCTGAACTCAGAACCCCTTCGGCTGGGCAAGGAGTGAGATGAGATGTCAAAAGCATTATCCCAGGAGAAAGCACATCCATACTTCGTGCTGCAGTGTCTGCACTTGTTAATTTTCCTAACATCATCATTGGTGAGGAGCCCCTCAGTAGCTGAGGAGGCCAGCCTTGCTGGGTAGCAATCATTCTTTTAAGCTTCCATCTTTGGTGGTCGCACCCTGAGTTTAAAATTACTGGAAATAAACTGTGCAGACAGCTTACTAAAGTACCTCATAACCCTAATGAAGACATACAGCAGAAATTTATGAAAAATGAGGGGTCTATTTACAAGGAAAACAATGTTTCTGAGACTGATCTGAGGCTAAACAGCTGATGAAACAGTTTGGGAGATCAGATTGTGATTAGAAGAAAGGATAGAAGACTGGGAGAAAGACTTACAGAAAATTAGCCCTCCTTGACAGAACTATCTGAATTTTCCAGTAAAGGAAATTGCCCAGGCTGGAATGAAACTCATGGGTCAAAAGCAAATCACACTGAGTGAGTCACTGAGGAAAATGGACAGCTAAATCTACCAGTAAGCTACTTTCCAGAAAGCAAATAGGATTGTTTGAACAAGATGGCCTAGCCAGCGTAGTCTCAGTGCTCAGCTTTTCGTACTAAGTGGTGACCCTGAAGGTGTTTCAGGGAACTATTCCACGGCCATTGGTAAGTAAGCAACGTACTTCTGAACCACCATTTAAAATACAATTTTAATACTGTCACTACTGCTTTCTAGAAAAATGGGACAGTGGATTTTGTCCCTAAAAATGACAGGCACAAGTGTCTGGGAATAAACCTGCAGACTCTTTTGGAGAGTGCTGAGCAGGTGGAGCTCCCATACTTTCAAGTTCCCCAGCCTTGAATGACCTATTGAGAAACACACAAGCTAGTGTATTTCATCCTGTTTCAAACAAAAACAAAGTCTGGAGCAAAACTGATCTAACACTTATCAGAACAGAATTATTGGCTGATTCCCAGTCATCCTTGCTGATACTTTTAACCAGGGGCAGAAAATCAGGTTATTGAAGGCCTTGGAAAGATTCAGGTTTAAGTCCTTAAATCTAAATATGATTTTTTCTATCACACGCTGAATGGGATAATCTAAAAGAACATCATGAAAGAAACATAATTTCCCACCATCTGGATCATGTTTTCCAGCCTAAATCACCAAGTATGCTACTTTATGAGGTTGCTCACCTCATCACAAGATGCAAAAGGTTTCCTTTGGGGATATAAACCAACTTGTCAGTGGAATATTTTTGCAACTACCATTAATTCACAATCCACATGAATATGAATTTTGGCCAAATATAAATAAAGAAATAAATTAGACCGATTTTTCCTGGCCAGGTCTGCGCATCCTGTGTATTGGACCAAAAGAGCCCACTTGATGTGTACCACAGTCAGTACTTCAAGTGTAAAGAGACTTGAGGTTCCATAAGACAAGCAATTGAACCTGAACTGCGATCCTTTTACGTAGGCTGTTTATCCCGGGCCGTGAGGGGCTTTGGGCCCCTCACTGCGGGGGTTTTGCCCCGGGCCCGCGCCGTGGGGCCGGCGCCGCCCGCGCCGCCGCCCTGTCCCTGGTGCTGACCGGGAGCGGCCCCTCGGCTGAGCGCGCTCCGCTCCGGAGCACGGCACGGGCCCCCTGCCCGGGGCCTTCCCAGCCCGGGGAATTCTCGCCCCGGGGCAAATCCAAGGGGGCTCCGATGCCACAGGGCATCATACGCGTTTCCAGCGGTTCAACGCTTAGGAACAGGCTTTTCTTTTCTTTTTATTTTTAACAAACTCATAAAGCAGTGGCTCTGTCATTGCACTGAGAAAACAGCTGACTTTCTGCAGGATACTTTGGGGAGCATAACATAAAAAGCCAAAAAAGCAAACCAAACAGACCTGCTGAATAGATGGATGTATGGAGCGGGCTGCCTAGTCCTTGACAGCTCTCAGCAGGACCATGTGAAGGCACCACAAGGCTCAATCTCTTAAATCATCTCAGCATCAGTACCCCTGGTGGGCAATTAAACTGTTCGTTCTGCATTTTTTGTCTTCCAAACCCTTTGTCTCCTCTCGGGACGTCGTTTTAACTTTTGCACTTATTTAAAACGACCATTGCTTATCAACACCAGTGACTCAGTGGGGGAAAACAACCTCGCTTCCACTTTTCCTACGGGTCAGTGAATGAAACCACCGCTCTCACTCGTGTTCCGGCGGCGAGCGAAGGGGCTGAAGGCTGCGGGTTCCAAGCCTGCACAGCATTAACGCACAAGCTCAAGAGCTTTTGCTGAACTTGGGCAGGACAGCAGCCCCTCCCGGCCGCCCTCGCCGCCTTCCAGAGCGTTCCTGGTCCCACCCGCGGGCGCAGCCCCCCCGCTCTCGCCGCCATTTCATCCCTCGCATCCTTCCCTGAGGGCTCAGACGCGGAACGCCCGCCCCCCGGGATACCTGCTGCCCCGGCGCTCGGCCGAACCGCTCCCCACAGCTCTGTGTCACCTTCCCGCTCTGCCACCGCGGCCCCGAGGTGATCTCGGCCCAAACTCGGATATTTACACGCCGCCGCCGGCGGCTTCTTGCGGATCGGTCCCTGCGCCACCGCCTGAGGCAAATCCCCTCCCGCGCCGCCTCGCCCACCCAGCGCCCCCTCGCGGCGGGACGGGGAGCGGCCGCCTCCCTCAGCGCTGTGCTCCCGCCAGCCCGGGTGCTCTAAAGGCTCCACCTGCGGGCCAGCGCCTCTTCTCTCGCCACGGGGGCGGGCGGGTGGCTCAGCGCTCCCCTCGGCCCCGGTCGCGGCCGCCCTCTGGCTGCGGGGGCGATGTCCGTGGGTGCGGCAGCCGCGGCTCCCGCGGGGGCGGGACCCACGCGGCGCGGCCCGGGCAGTGCTGCGCGGCCGGAGGTGGCGGGGCGCGGCTGCTCGGCCCGGAGGTACCGCTGAGCGAGACACTGCGAGCGGGCAAGGTGGGTCGCGCCGCGGCTACCGCGTGTCTGTAGTGGAAAATTAAACCCCGGAGAGCCCTTAGTGGGAAGGCAGAAGTAGGCGAGGCTGAAGTGTAACTTTGGGAGGCTGCTTAGTTATCTTGCACCCTTGCGCGTCTGGGCGCACCGCTACATCAGCGTGCTGTGGTGATCCCTGAGGAATCTGCGATGGCCAAATTACACTGACGGCACAGAATCCTTCTCGTAAGCCTGGCTGTGCGCTCCCCGCGCTGTGCCAGAGCTCGGGCAGTCAGGAGGCAAAGCCTGCGCTCTAAGAGGTCCCGTGACCTCGATGTCACAGCTCAGCCCCTGGTCTGTGTGGAGCTGGGCTTTGGGTTTGTTTGGATTTTTTCGTTCACTGTTTTCTCTTTCCTGAGGCCAGACAGTCAGTCAGGCTCCCCTGCAGCAAGGCACAAATCACAATAGTCACAGGATTGCTGTAAACTTTCCTAGTTTCAGCCCAGAGTTGGAGAATAACAATGAAAACTGAATAGTAACACATTTTGCAGCCTTCTTTTTCTGCCTCAAGTACATGTATTAGAAACTAATAGCGTTTCTATTCGCTACGTGTTTAATCCAGCTGTTAACTTGTTTTCTCACCTAAAGCTGGTAACCTAAGTGCTGTGGTTACATTTATAAACGGGGCATGGTTGAAACAACAGGTGTTTAGGTGTTCTTTACCTTAAAAAAGAAATTTTCTTATGATGGGAACATAAGTGCCATAGAAGTCTTAAGTATTACATGGTGTAGGGAGTGTCTTTAAAAACAATGACTGAAAAGCTGGCAAGATGAGAACTTACATACGCTTAAATCTTTAAAACAGTCTGGAGAGGTATCTTCCCCTTTCCTTTCATGGTGAATCTGTCTCTCCTCAGGTTTCCAGTTTAACATAGTTACCAAAAAGCCTTCAAATCTTTTAAAGTTTAATTCTGACTAAACTGTGTTGTATACCAAACCTTTTGCGGTAGTTAAGGGAGGTCGGTGCAGGAAAAAAAAGGCCGTTTAGTAGAGGATAAAAGTGTGAAATACAGGGGGTTTTTTGTAAAGGTGGAAACAGTCATGGTGAAGGATCTGGAGGGTGGGGTAGATAGTAAATTGGGTTAATTGGTAAAGTGATATTGGCAGCAGCAAACAGCCAAACAGGAAACATTTGAGCTGCATTTCTGAAGGTGTTAGAGAGAAGGAAGATAATACTCTATTATTATATTGCTCAGGCATATCTCCCCAGCATTATGGGCTTTTTCTGGAATCCATAAAGCACAGCCTTAGTAAGGTATTGGCAAAGCAGAATGTGGTAAAGCCAAGTGTGATAGAAAATCTAGCTTCTTGAGAAAGATCAGGACATAGGACAGCTTATAAAGGGGCTAAAAGGATCTCAGAAATCCTAAAGTCTGTGAGAATTGAAGGATTTTTAATAGTTGAAACAAAGCTATACATGGAAGTACGAGTAGGATTAGGTCAATTTAGTTCAGAGTTTAGCAGTGAAGTAAAGAAGATTGCTCCTTTATCAGCTCTTTCGCAGAATAGTCTTACTTGGGAAGCAATACTGAACTTTTGCCGAACTTGTGGGGAAAAAAAATATCTTTGCTCTTGGTAATTACTTGCATATTCCGTTTGTTGCTGGCAAGGTAGGAATTCAGAGTTAAAAGTTTTTTCCATCTCTGTGTCAATTTCAAGTTTCTTAGCATTGCTTAGCTGATATATATTAAATATGTACTATTTTGTCCTGTGGATGACAATGAAGATGAGTCCCAAATACAGCTGTTGATTTCATGTGAAATGTACTTGGGTTGATTCGAAACTCTGGAAAATTCTAGGATTGCATATATTGGACAACTGGTTCAAAGCTTGGGTTTTCTTCACGCATGTGTCTTTGAAGGCTCCATTCCCCTTGCTTTCCCACCCTTCTGAAGGATTGTAGATAACTGTACTGGGGACAGTGCAGGAATCCATGGGACAAAATGGGTGTGTTTTTCATAAAGCTGAATGCTGCCTTCTTGTACTGCCACTCCCTCAGGTGAGGGAGACTGAAAGAAAGACAATCTTTTTGCTTGGGGTTTTTTTTGTTTCCTTTTGTTTTGGTTTTTTTGTTGGTTTGGTTGGTTGGTGGGTTTTTTTTTTTTTTTTTTTTTGGTTTTTGTTTTTTCTAAAGGAAAGTCTATCCAGCTTGTTGAATACCTTTCTATTAAAGAGGAAACGATAACTTATTCCTGTGCAGTGCAAATCTCTCGTTTGCTTAAACATGAAACATTGAAACCATGACCTTACATGTATCTTTTTATATACCTATTGCAGCTCGGAAGTCAAACTCTCGAGCAATCCACTTCTGAAATCCTTGATGATCCAAATGATACAACCTTGTTGCTGCAGTAACCGGAATTCAAGTCTCCCCTGTGCGCACATCTACCACAGCAGCTCATATATAACCCCTGACTAATGTGGCCAGCTTCATGAAGTAATAGCCACTTTAACAATTGGAATTTCCATTACTTGTTTCCTTCCACCTTAATTTAGCATTGACACTAGTGGCTTTTATTTCATTCACTCAATGTCCGTGCACTCCCGAGCACGCAGTTGTAGCTCTCGCGAAGTCAGTTCACTGTAATACGCACAGCATGGTGTCCTAGCACGTGTGAATTGTTTCCGCTGGTGTAACATCTCTGCTGGAGCTGTGGAAGGACAGCTCTGCTCGGGCTCAGAGGCATTTGCTGGAGGTGGCGGCACTGTCCTCTGCCTGGTACCCATCCAGCTTCCTCGCAACTGTTCCCATCAGTCAAGCTGGGAATAGTTTGGGGCGGGAGGCGGGGGTGCCTGGGGAGCTCTGGAGAATCCTCTGGTTTGATATGTGTAGAGAAAATGTCACCCTGCTCCTGGAATATGTTTTTTGTTTAAATGTCACTCCTTACATCAGTGACCTCACCTGACTCAGCACTCTGCATAGCTTCTCTCTGAAGGGAGGGAGCTTTAAGCAAGTCATAGATTTTGACGTAGCCAGAGAATGCAGGGAAGAAGGCACACTGTGAGAAACAACATACTATTATCTGAGCAAACAAAAATTATTTTTGAAACAGACTAGCAGGCAGTTATGTAAAGCAACTTAAAACCTAATCTAAACATCACAAGCCTCTGAAAAACAAGGAAATTGCCAGTTATGTACACACAGTTATTTCAGCCTCTGGTTTCCCAGAAGGTTTTGCTGAGGTTTGTGCTGGTAGCTGTGGTGGCACTGTACTTGCTGCACTGATGTCTCACCTTTGAAAACAGGGCAGGGCTGAAGTAGCCATCTGGGTGGATCACCAGCTTTTTTACTTAAAGGCCGATTGTACTGCAAGTCTGTAGGTGAGACCTGTGCTAAGAGTGTCCCTAACAAATGGCGCTACATGACTAAAGCATGAGCTTCTGTAGCCTTTTAACTTCATTATTAGAAGTGGAGCTTTCTTCAAGCAGGCAGAGGGGATACAGACACAGGAGGGAAAGAACTTACAGAGGCCTAGAGAGAGAAAACGGTGGAATTTTCTTTCTCCAAATTGCACCTGGTAGTGATAGTGCAGACACATGAAAGAGCTGTGGTGCTCTTTCATGGTGTGTTGAAGGGGAATGTTGGCCGGGACACTGGCATATCCTCTACACTTTCCTTTTAAAAATGCCAAGCTATGCTGAACATTCATGCAGACATGGACGGAAACCAGAGGAGTAGGAACAAGTGACCTCAGTTTAACGTTTCATTCAAATGACAGAGCCCCTAATGAGATGCCCAGTCTGGTTTCTTAGCACATCACTAAACCTGAAGGATCTCTCAGATGTCCTAACTGATAAGCAAATGGCACGTTATACATGTGAAAGTGGGACAGAAGCACACAGTGTATGATTAAACAACATCTCTGTTTCTTAATGCTTAGCTCTGTTCAGTTTATTGTGTGGTTTTATTCTGTTCTGGGTTTTGCTTCCCCCCTCCCTTTTTTTTTTTTTTTTTTTACAAAAATGACTGAAGATTTAGGTGTGAGAAGGTAACGTGCACAGAATTCACAGTCCATAAAACTGTAGCCTTTCTTCTAATATTTATTTGATACTGTCTTTAGTAGTGAAGCAGTGACTTATGTTTATCTTACTCCTGGTTTTATTCTGTTCTCCTGAACCCTTGAAATGGAGCCAAGAAAGGGCACTGAAAACAGTAGTGAGTTCCTAGGAAAAATAAAAGGAATAGTACAAGAAGACTATACCTTCAAACTTTTCTGTGTGCATGTGGCTTTCTTAAAAAAAAAAAAATCAGTATTAGATAATCTGGCAGGCCAGGAAACTCTGCCATTTGAAGTCCAACAAGTCAGTTTTGTCTCTTCTCGAAGTCATCATCCAAACATCAGTGGTTCTGGACTCAGAGAGGATAGGGTATAAATATTCCTAATGTAAATGTACCTTTGAGGTATTTGTGAGACACCAAAACCCGATTTTCTTCTCAAGCCATGTCTTGCTATTTGCTTTCGTTTTGGTTGGGGCCAGTTCTACTGGCTGAGTATAACTTTTATTTAAGCCTGTGTGAATTGCTGTGGTTTAATGTGGACCTCTGGCTAAAAAGTAGGGTTATATGGTTAAGTCTAGTGCCTATGCAGAGATTAATTATTCCCTTGTACAAATGGCTTTTCTGGCACCGTGAATGCTAGACAGAAACTTTTATTGCTTCATGGCTTTGAGAAATTATCGACCATCTCTTCAGATAAAGACTGAGTTCCTGGTAGTGTTTGCTCTCTGCTGTTTTGTCATCAGATATTTATCATGTTTTAAGGTAGGTGTATTGGCAGTGTGACCCATTATCAGTGTTCAAGCTGAGCTGCCTCACTCTAGTGCATTGTGTGGGTTTGCTTGTCTTTTTCATTATCAAAGTAGAACCCATTCTTTTTTCCCCCCCTTTTTTTAATATATTGGCAATTTCTTTCTAACCAGAAGATAAAGGAAGATAAATGCAGTGAAGATACAGGAGAGGGGTTCTGGAGGCCCTGCCCAAATTATTGACTTGAAAGGGGTCAGCATTATTTAATGTTTGTAGCTTTACCCTGAGAGCAGAAACTTCTTGTATCTATAGTTCTGCCAACAGCTTCTTCCCTACCCTCATGCCTTTTGTATTTTAGCGATTTCCAATCTAAGGAGAAATGCTATCCAGCATTACTGAACAAGGTTAGAGCTTTATGGAACTCCTAAGAACTGGAATGTAAACTATGAAAAAATCAAGGAATTAATTAAGGAAGCAGTTAGCTAACTATTTGTATTCTTAGCCTTTCATTTAAGTGTCACACCTTTAGAAGACTTGTGTTGAAATGACGAAACAGGTATGTAGTGAAACCGGGCTTTTGTCACAGAAATTAAATGCTGATTAGAAGTATCCTGTGATTCCTCTTTCTGCATTCAAAAAGAATAAATGTTATTTTTTCCTAGAGAAAGCAAGGGCTGTGGGTCCAAGAGCCAAACATGAAATTATGGAATTATTTTTGTGTGTGTGTGATGCTGAATGCATGTAGTATATACTTTTTTCAGTTTAACAAACCATGGCAAAAGAAGGTAAATATTTTCTTGGTGCCTTTCCTGCTACATATGGAAAGATCTATGTAGAAAGAACTTGTATTGTATGTCACAGTGCGATAAACCTAGGTGCTGAAGCAGAATTTATAAATGGTTTTGTAGTTGTTAACAGGTTAGTGAAGAGACTTGGGTGTTTGGGATTTTAGCATGGGATTTTGTTTGCTTGTTTTATTAAAACGTGTTTTGTCTGTGAAGTAACTGAGCAGCATGAGGGGCTTGAGGAGCCTAGAAAGATCTGTCCCCTTCCTTGGGGACTATATTAGACCTTTGAGTCATGAAGTCTTTGCATAGTAGGTGTCTGGTTACAAACCTTTTATGGGCCCTGCTCAGCTGGGATATCAGCATCTGCATTATAGCTCGCATCTATTCTTAGGTGGTATCAGAGCACGACTGAACAGGCAAGGCAGAGAGAGAACTGCTTTCGTTATGTAAAACCCTTCCCCGTTCTCATTCTGTTTTTTCACACTTTTTTCTGTCTGCCCCGTCCTTCTGTCCTGCAGTGCCCTGTTGCTGCCTGTGAAAGCAGCACGACATGGCTTACAGCGTGACTCTGAATGGACCTGGACCGTGGGGCTTCCGACTGCAAGGGGGCAAGGACTTCAACATGCCCTTGACCATCTCCAGAGTAAGTGTGGAAAAAAAAAAACTTGTTGAGCTTGTTCGGGTTGGAAAATAGCAGTGGTATGTACACTTTGACCTGGCCTAGCAGAATTGAGGATCTTTGCACCTAGGTGTGAATGAAGAGAATATAATGTGAACTTGAAATATACCAGTTCAAAGTATAACCTGGCATTGATAATGCCTCAGGAGGACAGTTCTGGTTAGTATATTTTTATGAATGATGATACTGTCTCTTTTAAGTAAGCTTCCAGTTCTGTTTTGTACAGTGTTGTCTCTTTTTCTGCTGATAGAGGTCTCACTGGTGGAATTTGGGGGAAGGGAGCCGAACAACTCTGAATGGAAATACAGAATTATGTTTCTAGAAAATAAACATATAATTGCTTGTAAACATGTGAAGTCTGGTGTTAAAACTGAACAAAGACAGGGATGTGTCCCCTCTTGTGATGGGGTGCAATAACTGGGTAAAAATTAGACATGTCAAGCAGAAGACTCAGTAGTACTTAAAATGCTGCCGTAAATTATGCAAAAGCCCTCCATTTGCAGCTGACAAACAGCATGTGATTTAATAATTAATTACCTGGTGTATCTGTCAATTACAGCCATGTATTTCCTAGCTGCCTTTTTTTTTATCTTCCCCTTAAAGCATTATTTTAATGTGTTGCGATTCAGTACTCTTACTACCTGAATTAGCTCCATTTCTTAAATATTTTTTAACATTGGATGATTTTCAGGAAATTTGTGTTTCCCTTACCTACTTTTCTCTTACAAGATAATTCTGTGTAATTTTGGTAGCTCCCATCTTCTTTTTTCTTGTTTCTGACAGTCTCAAATCTACTCCAGAATGTTCAGATCTTTCTACAGAGGCCTTGGTTCCTCTACAAATCACCTGCAGAAGGCTTATTTTGCAGTACAGTGATAAGAGAGGTTACTTACATAACAGTGTGTAAGAGAAATACCATAATGATTTAATCAGACAAACAAGTGGAATGCAAACAAAAGGTCTGCTCCACTGCAAAAAGAATTTTTAAAGCCACCTACACTGCTTTTAAAATGGTGGGGGTTTTTTTTCATAATGAAAAAATACAGTCTGTTAAGTTGTGGGTACAAGATTTATATCTCTGCAACAAATGTGGTTCAAAGTCAGTTGGTGAGCTGCTGAAATCTTAGCTATGCTATTTCATATTCATCCTGTGAAACTGTATCATCTGATCTCCCTTGTTCTTATGCACATTATCCTTTTCTTGGAAGACAGAGCCACATTTACCTTAATTCTAAGGCCTATGATGATGAGATGTACTTTTCATAACTCCTTTTGCAGAAGCAGCATAGTATTTGCAAAGAAGGCTGTTCTGGCTGTGTTATTTAAAGCAAATAAGTAAAAGACAACCCTGCCCACAAAAATAAACTGTCTTCATAAGCTCAGATTAATTTTTCTCCTGTAAATAGTGTTGGTATTTCTTTTCTCATCCACCCAAGGTAAGTACAGAGAGGTGCCATCATATTTTTGTCGGCATTTCCATGACTCTTTGCAGCCTGAAGTGTATGGTGTTGATTATTTTCTTCTAAGTCATTCAGTCATACCTAGAGTCTGTCAGTCACGGGCCAGGGCTGTGGCACCCGCACTGTATATGACACAATCAGTAATGAAAAGCCAGTTGTTTCCCAAAGAGCTCATTGTCTCAGATTGTAATCTCTGAAAGTGTAAGCACTGTGCCCAAAGGCTGTATGATCCTCGTGGGGCTTTGGAGAGCATAGGAGGAGCAGAAGTGAAGCTGCAGCAGCTGAGCTCCCAGAGCTGTGGAGGAATTAGCTCTTTGCACAGTTGAATGTATTCTCAGCCGTAGCAGTGTCAGAAAGCACTGTTAAATGTTTTGAACTACTTCGCAGTGAGGCCCAGTTTTTAGCTGGGACTACTGCTTTGGGATGGGATTGGATTTTGGAGCCTGCGTTAGGAGGGCAAAAGCAGACATACAGGAATTAACATAGCCTCTTTCAGGGGCAGTTGGGATAGTTACACCCGATGGTTGTGATGTTTTCAATTGGAACACAGTGTAATACATGCCTTTTGATGATAATCTGTTCTTTTCTTTAGCATCTATCGCATAAATATATCTCCAAAGAGATCAGATACTCCCCTTAATGAGAAATTTGCAGTCATAAGTGAGTTTACCTGTGAACTCAGCCAATAATTGCAGTGTTATTGTGGTGGGGAAAGGGAAGCTGTACTTACATTTTTAAGATATTCCTGTTGGGGAGAAGGGGAGAGAAGGTAACTGTGGGGAAGATCTCCTTCTTGGAAAGGGAACACAACTCTAAATGTTGCTAGTGGATGCTGTACAGCTATTTATGGGCTGGTTTTGATCCACAGCTGCCCTGAGATGAGATTAAACTTTCTATGTGTAAGGTGAGTCCTAAACGCCAAATACTTCAATTTAAAGAGTATTATAATTGCTTTTAATACCAGATGTGCCATGTCCCTTTAGGCTACATGTGCACAATGTCCCTCTAAGTCTGCAGACAGGCTTTGCATGCAGCCGTGTTCATTGTGCTCTGACTGCCCCCAGTTATTTAGACTGTTTGTGGGTGGGCCACAGAGAACAGAAAGATTCCTCCTTTTTCATGAAGGCTCTGTGCTCTTGTGTCACACTGCAGGAGTGCTGCCTCTAAGCTCCTGAGAAAGATGATGGAAAGAGTCTAACACACCAGGGTTGTTCATCCCATCTATAGTATTAGACCGACATGTTTCCAAGGACCCTCCTGAAAGGGGACATCGGTATTGTGCCATTATGAAGTCAGCCCATGCATAGACATAAAGTGGGGACCTCTCAACCTGCCCTCTGTTAGCCAGCCATATACAATTCACACCCATCGTGCACTTTACCTGGAGAGCAGGGGTGAAATCCTGAAGGTTTTGAAACCTGCTGCTAAGAGCACAGTACAGGATTGTGGGATTGCTAATGCTTCTGTTCTGGAAAAATGCTCTTAACACAGTGGACAAGGAAGGGAATTGGCCAGAGCTGTTTGGCACAACAGTTCACTTCTAAAGAAATCTTTAAAATGCTGACTGAGACACTGTATTTTCCTCCATTGAGGTAGGCCCAGGTAATCAGCTCACTGCTGAATAGTTGACAGCATAATGCACAGGAGTCCCAGTCAGTCAGCTGGGTGACAGGTGAAGATGTGTTCCCCTGAAATGGATTGTTCTGCTTATCTGTTCTTTATCTAAAAATAAACACCTGACTAACATAGGGGGTGGAAACAAGAAAAGAGGAGACAAAAACAAGTAGTGAAGAGTTAAGGTCACTCTGCAGCTTTCACACTTCTTTAACAATAGCATTGAAAAGTCATCTATAACTATTTTTCCAGTTCCCACCCTGCAGACCATCCTACCCACTAGAAAAATTGTCATGAGCAGGTAGCCGAGGTAGGAAAACAGTACTGACAGACTTAGTAAAGCTGAGCATCTGTCAACCCTGCTGAAATGAATGAGACTTGCAGGTTGTTGGCAGTGCTAAATGCTGTCACCAGTGGCATGATCATATACATAAATCTGGTCTTTCCAAATTGACGTGGGCAGCAAAGCTCTTTATTTTCTCCTGCTGCTTGAACTGTCTGGAAGCAAGCAGAATTCATTAATTTTATAGACCTAATCCTCTGTAAGAAGGCTTTTGGACATAGTTAATTATCTAAGTGCTCGGTTGCTGTGTTACCTAAGATGGTCTGATTGTACATGGTTGGATGCAATAACAGAATGTCTTCATAGGTTGCTGAATCTTTGTTTCTGAACACTAAACTGTTCTAGTGAGACAGGCTGGCTTGCAGGTGATGCAATGAGCTGAAAGGTATGAAGGAGCTATCGTTGTCTGAAGTAGTGGAAATATTACCTAAATCACTGTGGTAACTTACAACTGGTATATTCACTCTGCAGTTATCCATACAGTTTTGTATTTCCTGATAGAGAGGTTTTTCAGCTGCTTGGGTTCCAAATTAAAAGCCAGAGCCTGAAACAGGAAATAGTGTTTAAACAAAGCAATAACATTAAATAACTACTTTTCTTTATTTAAGTGATGAAAAGGTTGAAATCTGGTGATGATGGAAGTGCAGGGAGGGAGAGCAGCAAACACCGCCCCAAAAAGAATTAAATTTGTATATTACTCTGTTACAAGCGGCCTGAAACAGCTTTTTGAGTCTGGCGTAAAACCCTGGTCTAGCATTTTGCAGTCTGTCTCTGCAGGAGCAGGAAGATTTTTT
>VYZQ01020613.1:0-61697 GCA_013400655.1 Mystacornis crossleyi
CTCTGGGATACATGGTAGCTTCTAAAAAATTAGCAACCAACTTCAGTTAATTTGGGTCAGCTTTTCTAATTAGAACAGCAGCAGAAGGGCAGCCCACGCAAGGGAGCAAAAGCACCACAGTCTCCCAAAGTCTCAAGGAAAAAAAATGGGACAGCCAGCTCAGAAGAGAGCAATGGCTCTAGAGAGGAAGCAGCAAACCTACAGCAAAAGCCATGCAAAAGTAAAAAAAGGGAAAACAACAAACAGGGATGAGATGCCAGTGGCAAGGGAAGATGATAAAGGTAAGGCCAGAAAACAGAAGCAGGGAGGGAAAAATGCAGACCACTTCTGGACAGTCTACTTGTCTGCAGGCGAGTGAGGTGTAAACTGAAACCGAGCCTTGCAAAATTAACAGGCGCGTGGGCTGGGGCCACTTCGGGGGCTCAGACAGAGAGAGCTGGGGAAGGGGAGACACTTTCTCTGTGCCAGGCAAGGCAGTTACAGTGCTGGCCCCAAGTCCAGCCTCTCTTCACCTCACAACATCTCTCCTCTTCGTGCAACAGCCTTAAATCAAACTAATCATGTAAAAATAAAAGTATACTGAGTCCAGATTTCTGACCTGTTCCTAAAGCAGGGCCAATAGTGCAAACAAAGGAAATAGTGAGGAGTTACTTACATCCATGGAGTAATGCTCAATCTGATAGATGGTGGTCAGCCCCTGGGTCGTGAAATAATCCACACAGGATGAGCAGCCCAACCTCGCTAAGAAGCTGCAGAGGAGGAAGGAAGGAAGGAGAGAGAAAATAGGATCACCCTGGCTGCAACAGCCCAAACCACAGAAAAACCAAACACTCAGCCAATCTGCAGCAACAGGAAACAAAGCTTTCACCCTTGGCTTGACCTCCTCCAAGACATCCCAGGCCAGCAAGCCACTTCGCTGCCACATCAAATAAACGAGGGAGTCCTTCACCTCAGCACCCAGCAGACAGCCCTCATGGCAGCATCTTGCCTTAGTCAAGAGTCATTGCTGCACAGCCTGGGTCTTGAGGCAGGAGGGCTCAAACAGACCCTCCTGCCAGGTCACATCACCCAGAAGGTGGCTGAGCCCATGGCAGCCTGGTGCATGCACAGAGAGCTTCAGCAAGGCATGGGGTCTGGGGCTCAGACACATCATGCACTTCCAATCAGCACATTCCTCCCTAATGTAAAGGATTCCTCATTTATGGGCAGCATCTTTCAGCTGGTTTGACCTCACAAAGGGCAGAGGGGCTTCTGACCCCATCCATGGCTTGTCAAGTGGCCAAAGGGGAAAAAAGAAAAACAAGAAATGCTTGCAAGACTGCCTGGTGCCCTCAAACTCCACCAGTCCAACAGATGCTGCATCCCTCGGCTTTCTTGCAGTCCTAACGTCCCTGTTTCTCTCAGCTGCTCAGAGATGGGGATTTGAGGCTCGGTGCCCAGAGGGTGCCAGCCTCAGAACTGCCAAGGGCCCAGTGGGATCCACTGCTCCAGGATCATTCAGGCTCGTGACCCAAGGGCTCTGCTCCCTTCGTGTGGTAAATGTGCCGGGCAGCCTGCTCCTGCTCACCTGACGATGCTGCAGTCTGAGGGGTATGGAGGAGGGGGGGTGCAGTGGGACGTTGAAGGCATGGAGAGGGGAGGAGGCAGCGCCTGCGTGGGGCTGAGGCCATTCATGTCACCGGTCATGGCCATGTGGGTGCCCATCATGGGAACTGGAGGAGAGAAGAAGGAGGAGCACATCGTTACCCAGGCATGCCCAGACCCCAGTTTCGCCCCCAGCACAGCACCCAAGGACAGCACCCACAGCTGAAGCAGCCTGAAATCCCCTGTAAAGCCCTGCACAGGGCGAGTGCATGAGAAGTTTCAGGCAGGGCCAAGGACCAGATGACACACAGTCCTTCTGGAGCTCTCCCACAGGAGAAAGTGCCACTCTCACATCACCTTCCCTCCCAGACAGGCTGGATAGAAACCCTGGCTTGCCCTGCCACAGGAGAGGAGCAGGACAGAGCCAGCAGAGTAACCTAATACAGCAGCCAAACAGCTTTGTTTTCAGAGACAGCAAGAGCACCAGAAGGGGATCAGCAACAGGTGTGGGCAAGAGTCCAGCTGTTTTGAAATAAATTAAAAAACAAAACACCAACCAAAAAAGCCCCAACAAAACTCAGCCCCCAGAACCACGTCTGTCACCCTGGATTTACAGGGCTGCTGAGCACGCAGCAGCAGCCAGGAGGAGCAGAGCTGTGAGATGTTTCCTTTGAAATTAAGAACTGCCTTAATTGAACTGAGGGGGAAAAAAAATGTTGCCAACATTTGCATCTCCTCTGCTGGGAAAGGAAGAAGAAACAAGTCTTGAAAGCCAGAGGACAGTGCAGCCAGCTAGATCTGCAGCAAGAAGCAGCTCTATTCACCCTGTGAGGCTCTGAGCAGGATGCTGAAGCCTTGCCCCCTGGCACACCAGCCAACAGTATTAATTTGGCTCCATAGGTTCACGGCGAATGACTCCAGGCTCTCCAGCTTAACAGTAGCCACTCGGAGATGCCAAGTCTCCTTGTCCAGACTAGCAGGGAGCACACAGGGAACAGGAGAAAGAGGAATAAGAGTTTCTTACTGTTGGTTCCCATGCTGTCGGGGATGGTGGTTGGGGTCAGGGCATTGCGCTGCTGGGGGTTGATGAGCTGGCTGACCGAGGGCAGCTTGTTCATGCTGTTCATTTTGCTGAGTGGTGGAGAGCTGGAACCGTAGGAGGACTGCGACTGCATGGAGGTCCTGCAAACCAAGGAGATGTTAGGACAGGGATCACAGCAGCTGGTTGTTCAGAGTGTGCACCCAAGGGGCCACATGGCCAGTGAAGTCACTGATACCACACGAGCATCACAGGTAAAGATCACTGGAGAATAAGTCAACAGGAAATAAGAAGTTCCCCAGATATTCTCAGTACTTAAAAAAAGTGAAATACCAAAAAAAAGGAAAGCTTAATTTTTGGTTGAAACTTTTTATTTACGGAGAAGTGTCTATGCAAGTTTTTCAGTTGAAAAGAACATACGGAAAGCCAGCAAACATTTGTCAATATTTGAAGAGTATTTTTAAGTTAAACTCTCCTTGTGGTCAAAGACTTTTTCATAATAACAAGAACATCTCAAACCATCCTAAATACCCCTAAAACCTGACTGCAGAAACAATTTTCAGATTGGGTCACACATCACCTTGTTTTTTCTGAAATTCCTAGTTACTCATATAATCAGGCTGTTATCAGGTGTATATGTAGCAGCCAGAGGCTCTCTGCTCAAGACAGATTCCATGCACTTTAGGGACCACTGCTGAGATGGTCAGAGCTGCCTGGGACGCTGACAGGCAGCTTTTGCTGGTGTTAAGGCAAACCTGGTATCCAAACCCTGCAGGCTGCTTGCAAAGAGGATCAGGTTCCTACTGCCACCTGATGACAGCACTAGCTTCCCTCAAGTCCATCCAGCCCCAAACTCCATCCAACATATTCATGGAGTGGGTCAGAGAGGCTTGCCAGAGTTCCCTGCTGCCCAGCCCCGAGGGTCCCAGCTGCAGTCCCGCCACGTAAGCGATCCAGACTGCCAAGACCGGGCTGCTTCTGAACGGCAGCCCAGCTCCCAGATCGAGTTACGGCTGTGGCATCCCATCTGGAGTGGGGTCTTATGTGGGATATGCAGAAAATTACCATTAAAGCCGGTCCAACAGCACAATTGGCACAGCACTGCCATGCCACAAGGGAGCAGGTTTTTCTCTCTCTGACACCAGGGGCATTTGTAGGACTGGGCAGAGGTTTGGGAAATGTGCCTGCTTCCCCATGCTTCCCAGGCACAAGTACCCTCAAGCCATGGTCACCCTGCAGAGCAGAGGGCTGCCCAGCACTCACATCACACTGACCCCAGGGTGAATGTCCAAGGGCACATTCCCATCTTATTTCCCATTGGGAAACTTGTTCCCATCTGGGTATAACTGGTTACAACAATTCCTGGGAACTGGCTTTTCTTCTATGCAAATAGAATAATTATTACTCCAAATAAGCGAAGTGTAAAAGGAAAGAAAAGGCTTATTCCTAGGTAATTTATTAAAACCTTCAGCACTCAAGGTCAAGTTCCATACAATTACGTTGTCTCCAGCTTCCTGCACTTTCAAGACTTGCAGTGCTGGGTGGAGAAAACATCTATGCTAACAGGCTAGAGTATCTAAGGCCCTGAAGAAATGTTACCTAATTACACAATTACAGGAGGTACAGGAGGGTGTGAACTGTCCTTTGGCAGTGAAGATGCAGGACAAGATCCAGCAAACTTCACAGACTCAAGGAAGTGGAAAGCACAAGAAGCTTCACAAATTAATATTAACAATGGCAGCAACTCCCAAGGGGAAGTGAAACTGAGCCATGAAGGTCAGATCCAACTTTTCAGAGTGAAGGGAATGATTCAGATCTGAGGTTTCAATTCCCCAATTATGAAAGTTGAGGCTGGCCATGAAATTCAAGTCAGGTTGACACCACCCTTAGCCGAAGAGGCTTCTGGATTTAGGACCAATGAGTATTTCTACTTCACGGGTTCAGGCACTTATCATAACTGAGCTTCAGCTGAAGTTAATACACACCTGAGGAGTCTCTTACGGCAAAATCTACACGATCTACACAAGTGAGGAGGTCAATGAACAAAGCAAAATTCCAATTCAAATCAACAAAGGCTTCTCAAAAGAGACAGTTGCATTGTTTGAGGTCAGTAGTGGGCGTATCTCTGCCCTCTCTACCACCAACAGTGATCTCAGCAAAGCTAATTAGGAAACTACAAAATACTTTGGGAATAAAAGAAAAACAAAAACCAATCAAACACGAGCCAACCCAAAGCTTTAGAAAACACTTTAGAAAACAAATGCATACTTGAACGTATAGCTTAAGGACTCCACTCTTATTCATACTCCTAAGAGTCAAGATTAACACAATCAAGTTCAAGGGAATAAAACCGTAAACAAAAGCATTTTTCTTTGTACCCATACTAGTTTCAACCAAGCTATTCCATCACATGAGCAGATGTTTAAAAGGCCTACAGAAAGCCATCTAGCCAAAGAAAAGTAGCAAGATAAACCAAGATGCAAAATTTTATTGAAAATTAATGTCACACATCAATATAGCAAGAGCCTCAGAAACACAAGAAAATGTTTTTGGTATTAAGCACAAGGACTACAGGGTGTTTGAGGATCCATTTAAAATATATTGCTTTTCTTCCTCGATTTTTTTTTAAACAGATATAAGAATGTCATGCACAGTGATTTTCATTAAAATTGTACTTACTATGTCTCAAGAAAGATTAGAAGTCAGAGCATTAACATTTCTTTGATATCAATGCCAATGAAATGCATTTTAATATCAAGGTATAAGGACTTCAATTAAGAGATTATTATACTTCTTGGAACAGTCTGATACAAAAGGCACTGAGTCACATTCTGTAACTGAGTTTTCTCTCTTCAAGAGGCTATGTAATTATTTAGCAAATAACACCTGTAGTTATGCAAGCTCATATGAGGGCAATCAGTCTCTCATGCTTCAAGGCATGTAGTGATCATCTCAAGAGGTCAGGAAGGAACTTCCTTCTTCTCCCGTATATGAACAAAGTTCAGTTTGCTACCTCGTGTAGCTCTACGTTTTCCCAGCTCACTGGATACCGGCCCTTCACCAGAGGTAGCAAACTGCCGGGACAGACCAGTTACCTGATTGAGCAGACCAGAGTCCTCGGTCAGCAGAGGAGCACACAGCCACGTAAGCAGCCTTAATGCAAATGACATCAAAGCTTCATTAAATGCAATTGGGCAGCTCAAGCTCAGAGCTTAAGATTTCACCCAAGCCCCTGTGCCTCCAGTTTGCTGTCCCTGAAGACCCAGAGCCAGTCACTGCAGAGACACACAAGCAGAATCAGAGCTTCCAGTTCTGTGGCTGCCCTCCCTTTCAGTAGCCATTCCAAGGATCAGATCCCAGGTTCACACGAGGCCAACGTGCTCAATGACAATGGTTTTTCAAGCAAGGTTTCCCACAAGGCTGCACAACATTGGGATGGCACTGATGTAGTCTAATAATGGCACACAAGTGACACAGACGATGCCCAGTTGCACTCAGCTGCTTTGAAGGCCCATGAAACAGCAGGACACTAAAAAGCAGAGAGATGTCCTTGTTCCTCACATCCCAAACTGCTGCTAATTCTGCTGCAAACAACAGTGCATCTGGACAATTACACCAGTGGTTTGTAGGCTTGGTACCTCACTGGGAGCATGGAAAGGAGGAGCTCCCACAGTTACTGGGCAGACAGGAACTACAACACAGGGACCGGGGTGGCAATAATGACTCCCCTTAGATTCCAGGTATGGGAATTTCTCAAGGCAACCTGCTCTCCAGGGAATGGAGCTGTTATACAGGGAGTGGATATACATCAAGTAGTTGACACAGACTGATATGACCTGACGGACTGATAAGGCCCAATTAGTCCACTTGGTTATTCCTTGAAAGGAAAAGGTTTACTTTCCTGAAGACACAGAGGTGGCAAGGAAGCAATGAAAAGACAGCTGGGAAAACTTTTCATTTTATCTGCACAGGACAGACTATAAAGCAACTCAAATTGCTTTCAGCTCCAGGTATTTGATAAAAGAAAAAAAGAACAGCACCTTCTAATATAACCACCTGATAGTTGGAAAGCAAATCAAGTCACCACTAAGACCAGCTTCACAATCATCATCCTCTTATAGCCAAGTAGGACAAATCAGAAAGGGTTTCCAGAAAACAACAGGATCCAAATAATTTACATTCTTGTTTAGTGGAAGTCTGAGATGTTGTATTGCCCGTTACAGTACAAGGGATTTCCAAGAGGCCACACCAAATGATGAACTGGAATCTTCCAGCGCAGGCTGTGGATGCCTTCTGTCTTCTGGTGGGCTGCCTCCTCAACCTTGCTGGTGGACAGGCCCAGGAGCAGAGCTCTAGATACAGATCAGTATTTCCCTGTCAAAGTATTTCCATATTGCCATCCAGAAGCAGACAACGCAAAAATCCAGGAATAAACCTTCACTGGAAGAACAGACAAGAGTGCCAAGCATAATCCTATGTCTGGGCTACATTTACAGTTCAGATTCCCACCTCTCACAGGGAAAGGAATCACACTGCCTTTTTTTACCCAAATAAAAAGGCACAGAACAATGGTGACCTGCTTTGTAATCTCAAAGAACTTCCTGGAATTTGCAGGAAAGGTAAAGAGGCACTTGATTTTGATTAGCTTTACACAAAGAACGACGGTAGGGGTGCAACTGTATGAAACAGGCACTGCTAGTGTTTAATTAGCTATTATTCATATGCTTAATCCCAATTTTGGGGGCTCTTTTCCATCAGCCCTCCTCCAAATTGCTATGGCAGAGCAAGTCTTGCTAAGACATTGGAGATACCTAGAGATGGGATACAGCTCTCAAAGGAGATGTTAGTACGAGTCATCACCTGCTCAGATCCCTGCTCTGCTCCCTGGAAGCAGATGATGCGATGTTCAGAGATAAGCGTCTTCTCCAGCTGCATCAGGCTTTTTTCCTTGGTGGGTGGCCAGGAGGTCTGCTCTATGCTTGGGAGGCACCTTCTCTTCACATTGCCTAACCACAGGTTTGTCAGAGCTGCGTATGCATCTGCCCCAAATAAATCCAGCACAGGCCGCACTGCAGGGCACACGGGTCCCCAGCAGGATTGACAGAGCCTTCCACATTTCTCAGGAGCTGCTGATCACTGGCATTTGCAACTGAGCTCTGCTCCCCAGCCACTGTTCCTGGTGTACCTTCAGTAACTTCATGTTTGTTTCTTGCTGTTGTGAATATCGGAGGGTTCCTCAGAAGCAATGCCTGAGAGTGTGTGTTAAAGGACCCTTCCTTCCCAGCATCAGGGGCTGCTCTTCATTTAAAGATGTCTGAGCACCTCTCAGTGGGCAAAATGTCCACCCTCAAATCCCTCCTCCCTCACTGCAAGTATCCACACCCGGTGCCATGCTCAACACAGCAAGGTTAACTCCATGGCATGTCACATGCCTGTTGATTGTTCCTCTTTTGAGGGGTCTGTGTCTGGGCTTGACACAGACCCCTCCTAGCCAAGCCCTATATGAATGGCTTTCAGATTGAGTTTGATGGAAGCAGTGTGAGAATTTACAAGTCCTTGTTGAGAAAGTCTTCTGTGCAGGAATTGCTAAACCTAGATGGACTTCATGGACACAGTCAGCAAGAACCTCTGGTTGCAGGATTAATGGGCAAGGCGGACATGGCCTGAGGCCACTTGGCTGAGTCAACTGCAACATATGCTGGCACTGCTTTCCTTTGAACCACGAGGCTTGGAGAGAAGAGGCAGAAGATAGTAGGGCTGATGAAAATGCTAATAATATTTAATTATAATATAATGGTAATTATAATGCTAATAATATCTAATAACTTCCGAACACCTGTAAGGAAAGGGGCATACTCCAACCCCCTTTCACAGGTAAGAGCACTAGGAAGTTTTGGACACTATAGCCTCTACACCCTGAGTTGCAAAGGGACAGGGACGCTGGGCATACATGGATGTCGTTACAATTCAACCACACATTCAACTTGTGCAGCTCAGCCCACCACCTGCATTGAGTCCGCAGAGTCAGGAGGAACTCCACAAGTTCAGTAAAGCTGGATCAATGCCAGCAGTGCTGGGGCAAAGTCAACGTCACCCAGTCCTCCTTACAATTTTGATGTACTTTACGTCAGACCCTTTAAGGATGGAAACAAGTGAAAACAACTCCTGATGCCGAGGCAGAGGGCATTTCTACAGGAAAAAAAAATTTGAATTCTTAGCAATGCCAGTTCATATAATTATTACCTCTCCCTGTCCAGCAGTACAAATACATCAGCTATTTGCACTATTAGTGCATGACCAGCATTAAAACAGACCAAATTGACTATCTCAGACCATTTAAACACACATCGTCTGCTTCTGTCCCCCAAGTCCACGGATACATTTTTTAACTTAAACAAGACAAAAGGCATTTTAAAATTGAGACCCGCTCAGAGAAACCCTGCCGAGTTTCACAAATACAGAAGTAAGAAGAAAGAGTATCAACACATTACAAAAACAGGGAAAAAAAAGTTACACCAAGACAGACAACATCGTGGTTCCCGACCTCACAACGCTACAGCCTATAGCTAAGAGGTCTGTAGAAGTGTCTGTTGTTTTTGCAAACTTTGAGTCCCTTCAGAAGTTTACTCTCACTATTCACTCTGCTGCTATCAGGCTGTGTATTTGCCCCACTGTTCCTAGTCCTGCCAGCTGGGCAAAGTGACCATGCCAGCTCGGTTTATGGATATACTGATGGGTTTGGGGGGCTGGAATGTTTTAGGATGGCATCAGTCTGTTTGGGAGGGTCTCTCCTTGAGTCCATGAGTTCACTCCTGAAGCAGGCCGAAAGGAGACTGTAAAGAAGGAACCAGAGAAGAGAAAAAGATGAATGTACAGGATCCTTTGCCAGCCACCAAGAGAGAAGCAGTCACTTTCCACCTTCATGATCACAGTGTGGGCTTTCAAAGAGGGAAAAAGCAGACGTCTTAGCACCTACAGCGAGGGTATGTAACAGGGAGATTTAGGAAGCTGGAAAGCCCCAGGCACAAGCGAATGCTTGGCAAGGAGGGGAAAACAACCAGTTGATAGGGAAATCCGATTCTGTCCTAGTCTCATGGCTACAAATAAGGCCCTGATAATGTTTCCAGTGACAAACACAAGAGGAACAAAAGCTTTCAGCCAAAGAGGAAAAGGAGTAGCAGCTTCCATTGAGTCCACTTCTAACTACAATCACTTCAAAACCAGAAGCTGGTGCTAGAGAGGGAGAATGGTGCCTACTGGCCATACTGAGTACAGCTCAACTACTCCCCTTTGAAAAGCTGAGGGGTCCCTGGGGCCACCAGCTGATGCAGAGAGCACTGCATCCTCGAAGCCCACAAGGCACTTCTACTTGGTTCCTTTCACCCTGGCCATTCTGTAGTGAGAACACTATCCAGGTGCCTGGAGTTCACATGCAAGCACAGCATTACAAAACCAAACCAAATCATGCAGAAATCCACTGTTAGCTTTCACACCAAAAGCGAGATTAACGAGGTGAAGATATAAGGAATACCCTCCCCACGAGCCCCCTTCCCACAACAGCAAGCACTGGGATCCTTGCAGCTCGCAGCTCAGCTGGAGCATTCCAGGCACTGGATAGCTCAGTTCTGTCGCAGCTCACTTATGAGGCTAATTCCTTCTCATTTGGATAATGAGTTATGCTGCTCACTAGACTGAAAGGCAGCCAGTGGGATGGTAGCTGCAGCTCTGCTGATAGAAATGTTTGCTGGGGTGCAAGATCCCACTCGGACATAAGAGCCCTCTTCTTGGTAGCCATTGGAAGACTTTGTGAAAACTCTTCAATCACAGGAGTTGGGCTTGGTGTTCCTTATGAACTTTATGGGTCCCTTCCACCTTGAAATGTTCTGTGATTCTCTGCTGCAGGAAATTGAAGTACAGATAGTTCTGAAAACAGTGCTCAGCAGAGTGAAACCCACCACATGAAAAAGTGTTTTCTGGTGAAACCCTTAAAGATTGTGTAGGTAACTCTGTGGGAATATTGATGGTAAAAATATTTCACAGCAGGGTTATGAGGAAACATTCCCTCCCCAACAAAGCATGAGCCACCTCTGATATCTCTCACAGCAGTAATCGTCTAGCAAATATATGTTTTACACAAATGGTGGCAGACTATGAAAAGGAAGTCTATATAAACATGTGTGCTGCTGCTCAAGTATGGGCCCCAGGATTTGACACTGAAAAAAGAAGAATGGAAACTGAAAAAAAAAAAAAACAAAAACAAAACCAACAACTTCCCACCTATGATCATGAAGGTATTTTGGCATAACAGTAAATAAGAGAAAACCATGCACAAAGGAGCAAGCAGAGAGAGGAGATGAGACAGAGAAATACTGTGGTCTGGCCCACTGTGGAGCATTGCAGTATTTGGGTCATCTAGTGGGACACAAGAATTCTAATTGTCACCAGATTTGTCCTTTTTTATTCCAGAATAGTCAGACAGCTGCATCTGCTGGCCTGTTAAATGCAATTCTGGTCTGTATGTGCACGAGAGCAATTATACAGTTGTTTTCCAAAATGACAGATTTATATTTTTAAAACTACCTTTCACCATGATAATTGCAACATTGCTTTTCCTACTCTTCAAAAAAAAGATGAAGCTTTCCATGTTGTAGGAGTGAAAGGGGAAACTCTTTTCGCACACCTAGATAGCTTTTCTGTGTTAATCACTGCCCAGAACAGTAAACTGAAAAATCAAGCAATTCTTCCACCAAGGCTTGATTCTGGAGCATTTGTGGATGCTGCTCCATTTTGAGAAGGAGCCAAAGGCAATTTTCAAACATTCCAGTCCCACAGAGCCCTGCTGGGACCTACAGCTTCCAACACGTTCCACCTTGGTCACGGCATACACACTTTCCCAGATCCCACTTTTCACATGTGCATTGAACTAGAGGTGAACTGAGACCAAAATTTTAAAGTACATCCCTACATACAAAATGAAAGGCCAGAACAGATTCAAAAAGGAGTCCCTATGCTCCTGAGTTTGGCCAGCCTGACAAGGAAGCAGTGGCAAGACTTCTCCCAGCAACCTGCTCACAATGGAAGTTTGCTCCTTTCCAAACCATTCCCTACAGAGCAGCTGCTCTAACCCATTCTCACACTGAGACTCAAAGCTCCTTTTTTGGGGTACAATTCCATTTTAGAGTCTTTTCAGCCTAATAATCCCTCTGCCCTGAACACACTTATTCAGATATTAAGTCATACCCTGGATTACTGAGGAAAAATCACCAAAACCCAAAGTGCACCTAAGAAACTACTGCCTGAACACGCATTTCAGCACAGAGGACCGTTCTCGAAGGCAGGCTGTAGGCAGACAACTGTAGCAACTCTGGACAAACACTCAGTTATTTTTTTCCACACTCTTGGCACCCTTAAAAGCTCTTAATCTTTCTCCCATGTATCTGAGCACACTCAGCAAGTGAGAAAAATGAGTATATAACTGGACAAGTGCCAGGAGACATGCCAAAAGAAGTTTCATTAAATTAAGTGGCTGGACTTCTACATGCTGGTCTTAAAGGTAACACAAATACCAACCTCATTTGCCAGGAACCCATCCTACTGATACAGAAAGAATGAAAACAGTAATTATGGTAAAGCCAACTGTCAGCACCAAGGGAAAGCTGTCATCTGCTGCTGTCCATTTCTGCTTACAAAACCATTTCTCAGCTGAAATGGCTGTGGTTCAGGTGAAGCTTTGAAGACAAGCAGCAGAGCACACAAAGGCCACAATGCCTAGGAGCTAGTAAATACCATCTACAGTATATACAAACAGTGCAGATGACTGATAAAAGTAAATAATAATAATGAGATTTTTAAGCGTCCCAAAAAAGAGTCTAGAGCCCCTGGACGCTCCAGACGTTTTGGCAGAAGGTTTTTTTTTTACACCTCCACAAGACTCCAGCTGACACTAAAAACACACAGGTCAAAATGTGAACACACGCAGAGATCTGGCAGAAAGCTGTGGTATTGCAGAAGTCCTGAGACAAGGCCAAGGCACTGAAATAAATCCCTACAGGCTCAAGTGGGACTTATGTGGTGCCTTGGCCCCATGCTAACCTCTGCAGAGGAATGAGTTATACCCACAGCCTCCTGACGCGAGAGCTTCCCAGCAGGAACGCGCAAGATCCGAAACACTACCGCTGGCAGCCACCTACAGCCCGGGGGGCTATTTTCTGTCACCCGAGACAGCAGGTGAAGCAATGCCCATGAATGACACCGCTTATGGCCCGTCTGGGAAGTCATTCTCTGCCCAGGCCTCTATAACTGCAAAACTTTGGGAACCCAGACACCTATTTGGCCCTTCTCCTCATCCTCCTTGTACTTACAGTGCCCAAAGCACTCCCAGAGCAGCCCTGTCAGCTGAGTTCAGAGAGGATGGAAGATTTCTCATAAGCAATGTGAAGAGTCAGCTGGCAAAGTGCAGTTTTTGACAACAGTTTAAAAGCGTGTATAGAATCTTTCTCTGAAGTGCCCACTGGCCACAAAGGAAAGCTTATGTGTTTTCAACCTTGCTCTCGAACTTTCAGCTGCCTGTTTTATAGCTGAACGACCTGAAGTATTGTACCACTGAGACACCAGCCCTCCCACCAGCCCTCCACCAGCACCAGAGATGCACTGCAGTGGGGTCCAAGCACTTGGCTGAGCTGGTGCTCACAGTCACAGCTCTACATACCCTTAGCAAGATGCTCAGATGGATACCCTGGAGAAGGCATGGAGATGGTTCCATGTTTGCTGCCATTCCCATGGAGAGATGAGAGAGGAGTGCACCCAGCCTGTGCTCCCCAGCTGGGACAGGCACATGCAGCAGGTTTCTGACCACAGGCTGCCAATGGCTCTGCCTTGCTGCGCTGTGTCTTGGGCTCTGGCTGGAGGCCAGAAATGAGGCACTGAGCCCATACTCATTCACCCTCTGAGGCTAAAAGTTGAAATACATGGAACGAAAGACTAGAGAGGGACCTTGCAAGCAGTCAGGACGTGCACTTGGGGAAGGAGGACTGCTTTGTCCCATTGCTTGGCCCTCATTTGCACACCACGTCCCTGTGAATAACCGTGCAGGAGCCTTCTGTGTCTCTCTCCTCTCTCCCCCTTCCCCGCTGTCCCCACTGCACTGACACTGCAAGCACAGTGGTACTCACTGCTTCTGGAGCAAATGCTGGTGCTGCTGCTGCTGCTGCTGCCGGTAGGTCTCAATCGTGTGCTGGGGAAGGTACTGCATCAGCTCCAGGGACTCTTTGATCTTCAGCAGCATTTCATATGTCTCCCGTCCCCTCACCTGGATCATGGGAAAAGGAAAGGGAGGGGGGGAGAAAGAGCTTTAAAGGACTGCATCTATAGTCCTTGGTGTAGTCACCTTAGAGAATTTTAGATAAAGTCAAGTAAACAACTAGAGCAGGATGCAAATATTCTGTTTATACACTGTGCTCACACAATAAAACTGCTAAGCCTTGTTCTAGAGGTGCAGCACATAATGCTGAAGAGTGAATCTCTTGTGGCTGATGAACATCTTGGGGTTGTCATATGGCTCAATGTGAATCTATGCCAGCCAAAAGCAACATTCTGATCCAATCTATTTAGACAGAAAATGTCTTTACTTGCCTCAGATGTAAGCAGATCTGGTGCTGAATCTTACATGCCTTCAGAAAAGATAGCACTTGAATTTGGGATCTGGGTTTGGCTCTCCCTTCTCCTCTAGGCACACCGTGGTTTGTGATTTATCCAACTAATATGGCTCATGGGGAAGGAGCTAAATGGCCAGTTAAGAGATATTCCTTGCCCTTTCTAAGCCCACACTTAATACAGCGTATTTCACTTCTATCACTGCATTACAATGGCAATACACATAAAAGCCACAGAAGCATGCACATATCAGTAAGACAATAACCCAGTATTTCTAGAAAAAGATCATGTGCCACAGACCCACAAAAGACAGAGTTATTTGTATATATATGTATCTATATAATCTTGTTAGATCTCAAAAACAATGCTTCCACCAGGGTAGACAGATCCCTCAGAATATTCTCATATGCCTTGCATAAGCCATTCTTAGCACCTAGTGGGATTTTTACTACTTTTTAGTTGGAATATGTATTTCAAATAGGTGGCTCAGGGGATTAAAGAAAATAATAATTCTTTCACACCCCAACCCCATCCTCAGTTCACTCTGAAGTTCAGGTGAGCCTCAAGTCACTATCGAAGATACTAAACACAGGGTAAATACAAAGATAGAGAGAACTCACTGGCAAGTATAGGAGCTCATCATCTGGGGAACGCCTTTTTTTGATAGATGTCATCTGTATGCCATGAGTTCCTTGCCGAAAAGCTGGAAGAGAAACCCCGAAGGTGTCCCATTAAAAAAAAAAAAAAAAAAAAAGGGTGGAGAGGGAGGGGAGGAGCGTAGAAAGAAGAGAAAGGCAAAAAGAGAGATACAAAAGAGGTATCTGGCATGGCCAGCTCAGATCTGTACTGCTCTCAAGGGATGCCTGCCTGAGCCACTCCAGAACTGTCCTTGCAGCTCCTGGCTCCTTAAGGCAGACACAGCTGCAGATGCTGGCTGGCCATGTCACTTGGGGAAAACACACCATCCAAGGAGGGCTGGATATATGACAAAACCTGGCAAGCCACACTTAGAAAAAGCACTGGCTCTTTACAGGACAGTTAGAGAAAGTTTTAGTATTACAGGGCTGACAAGCTGCTGGTCAATCAGTGATCCACAAAGGTGAGACACTGGCAGGGAGCAGAACTCACTAAGGAAACAAAGCCCCACTCCAGTCTGGTCCCATCATAACCTGTGCCCTGCTGTCCAGCCTGCTGCCCTCACTGACTACAGGGGAAACCAAAGGTGGATTTCCACATCCTGCATGTCCAGTGAGTACTTGGCTCTCTTTAGAGAGAGGCCACTTGCCAGGGCGTCTCCGAGGCACAGCAGGGTTTGTGTGCAGCCTCAGTCTAGACCCCTGTGGCTGCAAGACACCTGCCACAGCACAGGACACTGGCTAGATGAAGCAGAGAATAACAGCATGGCCCCAAACAGGCAGTGAAGGTTCAAAAGGTTGGAGTCCCAGCCATACAATTGGAAAGTGGCAAATATACACCCGCTCCACCCACCACCAGCAGGGCTAATCTAACAGGGGCAGCGCTGCAAGGGAGCCCACAAACCCAGATTGTCAGACACTGCTTTGTGAACACCAGCTCATTTTTAAGGCTGATTCACCCTGGGAAAACAGATGTCTAATGCCCTCCTGCCTCCAAGCCCATGCACAGCACCACTCTGTTCCTGTGGCACAAGCAGCGACAGCCCAATCTGCGATCTGCCCGGCTCTGCCAGCTACTTACGGCGCTTCGTACCATCACCGTTCTTTGTGCTGTCAGACACTTGCTGCTTGCGGATGCTGTCCTCGTCTGCCTTGCGGTCTCTGCCTGGGCAAGCACAAATGCGCGCTTCGAAACATCGGCGGCCCAAGACTTGCCCACTGAGAAGAGAGGTGAGGGGAAACATCAGCTGGCATCTCGGATACAGGCCAGCAGCTCCCCTCAACTTCATACCACACTGTGCACCTCCCATTTCCCAGTCCAGCTTTCCCGGGTGCTGGGCAACTCCCACCTGCAAAGATCTAAAAAACATCCTATAGCCCCTTGAAGTAAGCTGTTCCTAAGGATATGAAATGCTGCCCTGAGTGGAAGAGGAGCCAGAAGGGCTACATTCGTGATGCACAACTTACTCTCTGGTTTCCAGGGTCACAATGATGAGGATCGGGCGGCGGTTCATCCCTCCAACGCAGCTGCTGTTGCACATGAAGTTGTACAAGACTGTAGTGAACTCAGTACCGACCTGGATGAGACAAAGGTGACGAGCAGAAGAGATGGTGGATGAAAAGCTCTGCTTTTTCCAAGCTCTCCTCTTGTATTTCCTAAGCTGGGCTGAAATCGGTTCAGCATGAAATAGGCCCCCACTACAAAGCTTCCCTAAAAGAAATGAAGAAGCCCTGCTCTCAAGGAATAAAGAGGGTGTTTCACAGCTCATTTCTGACAAAAAGGACGAAGGGATTCACTGTGATGAGGAAAGCCCAAGATCCCAACTCCTCTGACTAGGGTAACAACACTGACCCCTTTGTTTGCCAGGATGCCACCAGCCCAAGCTCACAGCATACCTGGGGTGGCTCGTAGGGGACCAGCACACTCTGCCTCCCGGTGATGGGGTCTTCTACATACTGGGCATGGCTGTTCCCTTCCACTCTGATCAGGTGGCTGGGAGGTGCAATCTGCCCTGCAAGGGTAAAGGGGGAAACAAGAGACTGTTCAGTGAAGCAAGGTCATGCACAGGGTGACAAGATCTGCCATCACGGGAAATGCTCGTGGCCCCAAAGGTTTATCAGAGCACACACGGGTGCCTCCCAGCCCTTAAAGCATCCCTTCCCAAGATCCTTGCTGCCGGACAACAAAGGCAACACAGGCTTTCTCAAGCTCACTCTGGACACCTGGGGCTAAACTTGAACTAGAGCTTCCCAAGATCCCAGACTGAGCCCAAATGTGAGCTGAATGGCACCTCACAGCAGCTCTTCCAGCAGATAACTCCTGCTGGATTTTCACACCAGCTGAAAGCCTTTATTTTCCTCCCTCTAAAGCATATACAAAGCAAATTTCTTCAAGTCTCAATTTCTACTCTTTTTCCTATCAGTTGCTAGCCCTCTTCTGCTCCCTTTCATCAGTCTTGATGCTAAAAAAAAAGATTCAAGTAGCAAGAGAAAAACGCATTTAATTAATGGTCAGCTTGAGAAATCATGCTTGCTTACAGGAGCAGAAGGAGGGAACATGATCTTCTTGGTTCCTAGGCCACCTTCCAATAATTAAAACCTTCCTTCCTGCAAATTTCCTTCATGTTTCTCCTATGTTTCTACAACATAAAACTAAATTCTGAGGACCCTGCTGTGGGTTCATCTCAAGAAATTGTGTATTAACTGTTCATTTCTTACTCAAATTACAGCCTAGTTCTAGAGAAATAATTATCTCAGAACATAAGAATTTATAGTTTTTTTTTTTCTTTCTTAAAACTCCATTATTGAATGGTATCAACCGTCAATAAACCCAGTTCTGTCAGAAAAGCACTTTTTAATATAAAAAACTGTTTTGAAGAACTGTCTCACTCCATTCTGATTTTACTCTCTGAAGTGCTTGCTTATTTTTGGGGCTTGTCTAGCTGGCTGCACTGTAACCAGCAATGGGATCCAGGCTCCTAAGACATCCTGCTAACTGACACCAATCGGGTTTTTTTTACAGTAGGAGATAAATTACGTACATAGAATAAAACAGATGCTTATCTGAACTTATGTGAACTTAAGTGGCCAAGGCAAAATGGAACCCAGCCCGTAAGCTTGCAGAAAACCAAAGGACATTTTAAAAACAGCTGCTGCTTCACTAACATGAGGAGAAGTAAATAAAAGATTAAAACATTAATATTGAACGGAGAGTGGTAAATGTAGACGAATGCTGCCTACAGTTGATGCTGGCACTTAGCATTACCCTGCCAGAGATAAACAGCCCCTCTGTCTTTGAGGCGTGGATTAAGGATTGGAGATGATATTGCATCCTGTTACTAGATCCCTGTCCCAGTGACGTGGACACTCATTCCTGAGCAAAAGAACAGCTGCTTCTCATTGCAGGAGCAAAATCAGAGCAGAGAAAGGCTGCCAGAGGGGCACTGCCTGCCATGGGGACAGATATCCATCCAACCTGGGCAGGCGTGAGGTTTATTTCAGTACTTTCCTCCCGACGACGTGCTTGCACAGGGACAGCTAAAGCACTGCATGACACTTCCTGCCAAGCACGGGAAATACAAAGCTGCACAAGGTGTCGCAGGGAGCTCTGCTTCCAGAAGGCTTGCTCTGAAGCTGCTGTCACATCCCTCAGCGGCCACTCATCAGCCAAGCAGCTCTGGAGAGGGACTGCCAGCACAGCACTGCCCTCCTTACCCTCGTTGAACTCCCGGCTCAGCTCGTGGTTCGGGCAGCGTTTGACCACTTCGGTGACGTGTTCAGCTTTCTTGTAGACTGGCATAGCCCTGATGACAGCTCCCTGGGGTGGTGGGGTCATCACTTTGATCTGGATGGGACACGTCTTAGCGATCTGGCAGTACAGCTTTTTCAGTTCGGTGGAATACTGCGTGGGGAACAGACCAAGAGAGAGTCAGAAGTTCAGCTAGGGATGAAGGCACACCAGGAACACATAACTGAAAGCACCAGCCACACAACTGCACGCGCACTGCATTTGTTTGCACAACAGCCACACTTCCAGAAAAGTGACAAACCCCCTAGACCTTTACCTGCTGTAAAATAGCAGAGCACAAATCTACATTCTAGCTTTCCCAAAGGCAAAAATCTTCAGATAAAGAGCACTTCATTTCCTCGAACAAATAAAGCCTTTATTTCTCTTGGTCACACAGTCCCTCTTGCAAGGGACACCCATTAGCCACCTAACAAAACAGATGCTATTCTTTTCACAGCATCCTGTAATCCTGGAAGCACTCAAAACCACAAAGTGTTTCATCCTGTTTTCTAAGAAGCCCTCCTACTCTTGCAGAGGGATTAAACAAAAACATGAACCTTGGAACTGAACAGTACTTGAAAACAACACCCTGATCAATTTGGGAGTTGTACCAAATCCGACATTTCAGTCATCTTTTAAAACCATCTCCTACATCTACCGAGCATCTCTGTAGTAATTTCCTCACTTCTAAACTCAAAGTATTACATCCAAAAAGGAGGTTAAAAAAATTAGTATTTTTTTTCAAAGGCCAGAAGAGTTGAACAGCCTAAAGACCAGGTCCATGGCGAGACCTAGAGCATAACCCAGCAGCTGGCTCCAAAAGGGAGGCTGTGACCATGCAATGAACACCTGGAACAGAACAAGATACTCTTATTCACTGTGCTAATTTGGAGCACATTAGATTTCTCTTAAGATGTTCCCCACTAAAACAATAAACTGATGCAGCATTTTCCTGGAGTGTGTTCACATCTGGAAACCTTTGCTCAGCAAAACACTAAGGCTGAAGTTGGTGGTTTCTTTTCAAAATCCCTCACTGAAATAAAGGCATCTGCTAAGCAGAGAGGATGTCAAGGAAAGTCTCAAGTGGTTCAGTACAGCACAAAGTAAATCCATTTTCCTGGATGTCTCCCATGAAGGAGACTCTCCAGTCTCCCCTGCTGTACAAGGCTGTTTCAAAACACCCTACAAAAGACCCTTCAAAAAACCCTACAGTGGGGTTTTTCAGTACCCCACTCCAGAGGCATTCGGTTTTCTCCTGGTATTCAGATGTTTATGAGTGCAGAGCTCTCCCTGTAACTCTAACAACGTAACCCACAGGAATTGCTGGCATTTCCCCCTCTCCATGTCCTCAGTTCTTGCAGACAAAGGAAAGTGAAAGCCCCAAGGTGGTTATTTCCTCACAAAAAAAGGTCTCTAGCAGCCACGGGCCAATACAGCCCCACTCCCAGCTGTTCAAACAGAGCATCGACAGGTTCATACTGGTCAAGGGCACCCTGCGGCCAGGGACCCCACTGGGACGGGGAGAGCCAGCGTGTGCACGGGGGGGTGGCAGATGATGCAGCGGCAAAAGGATTAGCTAGTGATATTCAGGGATTATTTGCAGTTCGAAGTGTACATACTGCTAACACAGGAAAAACCAAACTCGCGAGAGACACCGGGTAGGAGAGAGGGATTAAACATAAGTCAAGCCAGTCCCTTCCCTCCTCACTCAACACCATCCTGCCATGTGGCAGAGAAGATGCTACAAGTATTTAAGCTACGAAAAATGATTTCTTTAAAATGCAAAGGCCAAATTGTGCAATGTATTTTATGTGCCTGCAGGCTAGAGATTAAACCCACAAAGGATTTACCCAGCCCGCGGAAATGGGGAACATGCCAAACAATTACAAAAAAAAAAGTTGCGAAACAGATCTAGATGGTGATTTATATCATACATCTTTTAAACCTGAAATTCCTTATTGTTTTTTAATTAAAATGCAATTCCTTACTGAAGGTAAGAGTGAGCTCACCATGTTGTCTTTTCATTTCAAGAGGTAGAAGAATCACTTATACTTAGAAAGGAAGAAAACCTGTAAAGCATTGTTTCCTTCAACACATCAGTTTGCTCATAGCATCGTGAAGGTTTCAAGGACAGAAAGCCTCAAAAATCTCAAAAAGCCAACTAATCACTTGGATGCCTTAACATCACTGAAGCATAGAGAAACTGGGCACCCAAATGTGATGGGCTGAAATGCAAGCATAAATATGGAAGAGCAGCGGTGCAGAGAGCACAGCACATGCCAATGTGTCCAGTGTCTGCAGGCATCTGGATAATTGAACAAATGGAAGGAAATACACACCGCTCGGTCACTGATCAGGACTCATGGTGCTGACTGTAATTTTACATATAATATACGTATAATATCTTCAAAGACAGAAAGCTGGGGTTACAAGAAAGGGGGAAAACAAAAATCACTGCTTTTGGAAGGACTGAGAGGTACCCAACACCAGCATCAATACTGAGGCTCCTGATCAAACAGCACAGCCCCTCTGCCAGCAGAGAAAGGGATCTGCTCCTCATCTACCCTTTGCCACTCCAACTATTGGACCCCTTTGGCTACAACTAGCAAGGAAGTTATTGGACCCATAGCTGAAATTCACAGAAAGCAAACAGCCAAGAGCTAATGGGTTATGTTGAACAAGCCTATCCAACAAAGAAACACAGGGCAGACTCAAGAGCTGCAAGTTCCAGCCAACAACTTGAACTTGGCATGTCAGAAAAGGAGGGTAACCAAGAGCCCACCTCTGCTTTGGGACACGGTCAGGACATGGGAAGATTAAGTGGCAGTGCCCAGTAGAGGCAAAAGAGGCAGCAGGAGGGCTGAGCTGCCTTTTTGTCACCTGACTGCAAGAGGAGTTCAAGCCTCACAAGCACTGCACAGGGCTTGGGGACATGGCGTAGAGCCATGATTTCACATCTACCCCAGGCACAGTCGCCTGCGAGCGTGTAATCACTGAAGGGACGGTCATTTAACACCAGTGTAAATCTGTCCACGGGGTACCTGCTGTCAGACAGAGAGGGGCTAGAGTTTCCCACCCCGCCAACTTCGCTGCAAGCAGGGGTAACCTGATGCACAGCCATTTATTGGCACAAATAGATGCCAACAACTAGGTCATGGTGACTTCGTCCTGGATCAGTGCTAATTGCTATATCCACAGAGCAAGACAGGATATTGTATATAGATTTCAAAGCAAAGGCGCTTCAGAAAGAAAACCCGAGGCAGGAGCTGTCTGTGCATTCAGACAGTGCCTGCAAGCAAGGATCACCCTCTTGGCACAGGTGCTGCTCCTCACTGGTCCCAAACCACCCCACCCTGCAGGAGGTGACAGTCCCCCTGCTCATCATTTTGCTGTGAACTGACACTCACGGTATGAGGCATAAGACCATGAGCAATTCCCAGAAATCCAAAGCATGACTATTAATCAGCACACTTGAGCAGGAAAACTAAATTAATTAGGAGTACAATTATAAAAAATGAGCTTGGCCCAACAAACAAGTCTATCAGTTAACAAGATGACAATAGCCATTATCTAGCAGTAGGAACAAAGGTTGTGCCAACAGCCTGAGGAGCAAAAACACCACTTCCACCAGAGTACAGACCTGAAAGCCATTTAAAACAAAAGAGTTGAGCCTGGAAATGTGTTATCTGCTCAAGAGAGAGAGGAAAAAGCTTTGGCTTAGACTTTTCTTTGGAGTTCAACTGCTGCCTGTCATGAATTTTGCTTTTTGCTTAAAAATACGTTTTAAAAGGAAAGATGAAAATATTCCAGTGCCTGCAGCTCTGCTCTCCCCACCTGCCTGTGCAGACATACTGTATTACCCACTCTTGGCACCCTGGCTGGTAATTCAGTATCACAATACACACGCCAGCTACCAGCGGGCAACACCCGTCTGATTTCTCAGTAAGCCCCTTCTATGGAAGGCGTGTCAACAAAGGGTTGGAAGGCAAAAACAAAACACTTTTCGACTCTCAAATGGAGAATTTTTGCTGGAAAGGATTTAAGTCTCCTGGAAGTAAGTGCTCAATGCAATACAAGCCACAATGGCTTTTCACTGAGCATTCAATTCCTCGGCAAAACTCTGATGCAGTGGAATCCCCCAAACACAACTTTTGAAATCTACCTCTGATATGTTTTACCACCTGATCTAGCAGAGGGATTGTGGCTCCTAAATCTTTAAAAGGAGTGGGGTTCAATCAGCTCTACAAATGCTGACGGATGTCAGCTTGAAGGTGATCCCAGAGGTTGGCTTAAGGCATTACAGCTCCCTGAGCCCCTCCTGCTCAGATCAACAGATCTTTCAAATCTTTTGCAACTTCTTTCAAGTAGTCATGTTTTAGTTCAACCCAGTTAACTAGATTCATTTTACTTGATGCTTTCAAAGCTGTCAGTCAGCTGTGCTTTCTCTCCTATCAAGCTAATTCCCTAAGAACGGGGGGAAGAAAACAGGTTAGAGGAGTGGGAATGCAACAGTTATCTGCAACAGAGTATTCACAGGTGAAAACAAGGAGAGTCACAAAGAAACAGAAAATAATTTGAATATGTTTTAATTATTTCAGAGAAAGAAAGGCAGTGGGAAGAAAGGAAGCTACTGACGAAGAATAAAAATTGAAATTTACCCAAGCGCCTTAAACATTTTTGCAACATCAGACCATGACTTAACTTCTCATTTACAAAAAAACTGCTGGTAGCATGTGGGGGCACATCAGGAACACACACGTGCATATGCACGCACACTCTTAGGAACCAATGTGTACCCAGAGGACAGTCAGTGGAGAGGAGCTGTACCAGGAGTGCTGCACACATGGACACCTCCTTCCAGATTTAACCTTAATCTCAGCATAACCTAAACTCCACGGCTTGTGAGCTGACTTGCTACAGCTTCAGTTTGAAGTCCTCTATCTCACCAGGCTCCAGAGAAGAGTGGACAGCTTTCTGCCAGTGGGCATAGCCGGCATTCAGACCATGGGCACGGCCGACAGGTCCAGTGATACAGATCCACCACGTGTGGCAACAACCCCCAGCCTCAGAGCCCGGGCACCAGCGAGACACCCCTATGAGCATCCCCCATCTGCAAGGGAAGCCATCGTGCGATGCCGGGAGCATGGGAGCGGGAGGGGATGCTGATGCAGCCCCACCAGTGCTTTGCAGGCATTTACCACATTTCTCCACCCCGGGGCAAAGGAAAAACCATGTCATACTCTTTTCCCTCTTGAGGAAAGGCAGTGAATCACCCAAGGGCGTCCGCCTTTGCGAAGTCTTAAACTTGATTTTCCCCTGAGGCTCCTCTGCCCCCTCCCCGTCCCCGCCGCCTCGCCAGGCGCTCACGAACGATGCTGACGAGCTATTAAAATCCTTCCTCCGAGCGCTTTTCCCCAGGAGCCGCAGCCAAAGGCCGCCTGTTGCCACCTGTCAGTCGCGGGGATTAATTACCTGCGCCGGGCGGGGAGCGGCACATTCCTGCCGGCCTCGCCCGCCGGGATGTTGACATCAGGCAGGTGGGCCCCGCGTCCCCCCGGCCGCCCGCGCCGAGGGGGGACGCGACCCACGAGGGGTGCGTGGGGACCGGCAGCGCCGCGCAGACCGCAGGGACAGCGGCGCACGGGGCAGGGAGGAGGAGCGCGGCGGGGCCGCCCCGGGGCAGGCGGCACTCCCAGCGCCGGCAGCTGCTGCGCCTTGGAAACCTTACCGGAAAAAAAAAAAATACATGGGTGCGTGTGTGTTGACCTGCTTAGGTAAACGGGGAAGGGGAGGGGTGGCAGGGAGGAGAGCGGAGAAACGTAGCCCGCGGACAGGGATTCAGGGGCCGCTGCCCGGTGCGCCGGGTCCCGCTGCGGAGCCGCTCCCCGGCCGCGGGCACGGCGGGGCGCAGCCGCTGAGCTCCGGCGCTGTGCCACCGCAGGGGAACAAGGGGCAGAGAAGAAGCTCTCCCCCTCTGGCAGCGGCACAGCCATCCCCTCGCCTTGGCAGGCTGACAGCTCCGCGTTCCCCCTTCCCGCAGAAGCTCCTGCGGGTCCCTGTGAGCAGCACTCCCGCCCCGTCCCCCACCACCGCCTGCAAACACACCCCGACTCGGAGGGCGGGATGAGAAGGGGACATGCACACGTGGCCATGGTGTAGGAGACCCCCCTGAAATTCCCCAAAATACCGAATTGAGAGCATCTGCTAGATTTTCACATCTTTAGGATAATGAGATAATTCCTTCATGTGACAATATTCAGCATCTCGCTTGAGGCTCCCCAGGGATTTCAATTCAAAACTGCTGCGATCAGGATGTATCATCTCTACCTAACACTGTCAGCAAAGCTACGATAATAACAGAAATAACACCGATAATTTCCCATACTACTTTCGCACTGTGAAACTGTCGTAAATGTGAAAACTTTACATATGAGGGCTTTTACATTTCAGTTTCGTATCTACAGACTTACTTCATCAACAAATGAAGACCTCCTGAGGTTCAGCTTGAAAACCATTTCAAAAACAAAAAACAACAACAAAAAAGAATCAATTGAAAAGCATCCTGCTTCGAGAGGAAAAAACCTACAGTGGAAAACTTTGGAGGCAAGATTTACACATTTTTAAATACAAAATGGTGGGTGTAAAGGAAGGCATTACTATTTGGTTTTGTGAGCTAAGTTCGCTTCCTTTGCTAGTCTATTATTTAAATCTTTTTGAAATCGATTTATTTAAAAACCAAAATCATAAGACTCCTGCAATCAAATGGCCTTAGCTTGTGTAGCCAGCTCACGCACTGCTTGTGTATTGTGCCCAGTTTCTCTGCCAGTTTCTAAACTGAAACTTTAGCAGCAGCAAACAAGTTTCAGATGCCAACAATGTCTAGTAATTTACATTTCCGAGATTGCTTTACCTCACAAAATTTCTGATGCAAAAGTATGAAATCAGAGCACATCTGCTGAAAGCCAAAGCTGATCCAATTCTGAACATCTTCCCCTGATATCTACGTTTCCCAGTGACTTCTCTACTACAAATGCACAACAAATAAGCAACGCGTTTGCCTACCACAGAAAATACAACATTAGGAAACACACGCTGTACTAAGTTCGCCCTCATTCTACCCAAACTCACCTAAAGGCTATGATGTGTTAAATTCCAGCAGAATAGTGAGGAGCGATCAAAGTTAGTCTAAAACATAAAATTGGATTTGGAAAGCATTCACTTCAATTATTAAGCATTAATTAGTAAACCAACACAATTCAACAGCAGAATTTTTAATCATTGCAGTGACTGCCAAAGCAGCTTTGTGAATAACTCCACTGTATTTCTTCCCTCCTTCCCCAGCGCCGCTCTCAAAACTCACAAAACTCTCAAAACTCTCAAAAACACGTGGCTACTTCACATTCTCCTAGCAAGAGGGTAACCCACTGCTAACAAAGCACTACACTGGAGTTACAAATATTTGCATCTCTATAAAATACACACACCTGCTTGAAGGTAATGCAAGTGAGTGGACAGTACACACATGACCACGTTTGCCTACATGAAACTAAGTTGATTGTATGGCCTCAAGAGCCAGAGCACCTAAACACTGCAACAACGACATAACCAGCAATAGTCCTTCCAGGCAATTATACTCATTACACCACAATGTATACTCCAATGCTGCAGGCAAAAGCCTCCAGGACTTGATTTAGCAAAAAAATCTTCACCATGCTTAACTTTTGGCAGCACTGTCAACCACCGCCTGCTCAAGTCAGCGTGCCTCTGTGTAAGGGAATTTCTGAAGTCAACCCTGAACAAACAAAAGATCTGATTCAATCTGTATTTTAAAGGAAATCAGACTTCTGTTATAAAGGATTCCAGAAATGAACTGAAAAGAATATGTTCAGGCTCTGAACAGCAAACCCATCCCACCACATACTGTTCCTGACTCACATGCCTTGGTGAGCACCAGAACCTGTTCTGCTCATGGGCTGCTTTAAGTGAAGCCCAGGTTGACCATTTCAAACTTCCTCCTAGCTTGGTGTGGGGGATTAAACCTTCTTACACTGATCTGTCCCAGGCTCAGCCAAAGAGGAAAGCTGCTGTGTGTTTCCTATTAGCTTCCCAGATCTCACTTGTTTCACGTTCACATGTTGCAGCATGCTCCATCCTACCAGTCAAATTCCAAAAACTCTAATCAGCTAGAGGAAACATTGCCTGGAATAACCAGACACCAATTTTTAGTGCATCTTCCTGTCACTTTTGTCCCCTGCTAAAAGTCAAAGGGTGATGAACTCAAGCATGAGGGAAGAAGCACAGCAGTACATGAAGATTGCTCAATTAAGACAAAGTAAACGGCAAAGCAAAAATCCCAAAGCTCTCCAAAATATGTCTGCTCCCACCAATTCTAACCTGGTTTCAAAAACATGAGTCAGCAGTGAAAATCCCAGACAAGCAGGTCAAATCTAGCAGCCCCACAGAGAGAAGATGAGAGCCTCTGCAATCTGGGATACAGCCACAGGTTCAGGTAACTCCACATCAGCTAAAGGTCAAGGGGAAGAAGCAGGGTACAAGGAAATGCCCAGTGTAAGACCTAAATACAAAACTCCTTTTAGTTCCTTCATCTGCCAATACGTGGATTTCATTAATAACTCAGAGGAAAGTGAATGAGTCACTAGCACAGTATCTGTTACAGCAGAGGGAAGCCAAGCTGGACGAGAGAACACATTAAAAAAACCAAACAAACAACACAACAAAGTTGGTCTGGCAATGCAGTCTCTTCAATCAGCAACATCCTAAGCCTGCACATTAGGGGCAGAGTCAGTCCCAGAACCATCAGGCACTCTGCCACAGACTGCATTCAATACCCTGGAAAGCAGGACACTTTGCTAGACGGTGACAGATTTCCACCCAAATTCTGGCTCATGCCAAAGGACCGGCCTTCTTGTAAAATACCACAGGGTCAGTACATTGCAAGAGTAGGAGTATTTACATCAAATACTGGCCCATCTTCCTGGCTGGGGCACGGAGAGGCTCACAGGAGACGCAAACCAGTCTTTGCACATTCATTTTGATATAGGAAAGAAAGTCCAAGCAATTCAAAGCTAAAACCAGGTTTAATGTCTCGTGACCTCTCATACTAAACACCTTTGCCCAGATACATTTTCTATCCTGTTCATTGTTTCTTGACTTAGGGTTCAGATTCAATGGACTCTACAAAAAGGCCAAATAATCCCTGAAGAACTTCACATGCAAATAATTTGGGTTTTTTTCCTTGTCTTCCTACAGTGCTACTGCTTTTGTGCTGTGACCAAGTGCAGGACTGCTCCCTGACTGCTTCTGCAGTGGGGAACTGGCCAATGCACCCCATGGAGCAGGGCTGGTAGATAACTGGGAGGCCAAGGGGCTCAGCCGTGAACTTAAATAAAACAAGGGGCCACCAACCAAGTCAGTCAATGAGTGCTCCTCCGGATGTGCACTCTCGACAAAGACCGAATGGCTCAGATGGAAAAAGGTGATCCCCTTTCTCCTCCTCACTTTGCTTCCCCTCCCGTTTATTCCGCCTGAGGGAAGGTGCAGATACCTCTCCACTTCATCCTTCTAATAGACTATTAATCACACCTATGGGAGGCGATGGAAGGAAAGACAGAAGTATTAAATCTGACAGGCTCTCAAAGTGGCAGTGCCAGTGAAATGCATCATTAAGGTGAGTAATTTTCCTGTTTACTTCGTAGACTCTGAGCCCCCCCGCTCCTTCCTCCCTGCCTAGATGTGGGCAGGACCCATCAAGGCAAAGCTTTGGAAGCAAGCAGCAGCGTCCCCAATTTCTACATAAACGCTGCAGGCCAAAGAGCAAAGGCAAGTTCCAACTGAGTCCTTGACAGTAATCAAGCACTGCGGCGCCTCTGGTCTTGTCTTGTGCATACCTTGCAAGTAGCATCATGTCTTCCCAGGGAGATTTCACTGGCACAGCACGCAAGCGCCTTGTTCCTTGGCTTCCATCTCAGAAAAAGAAAGTCCTGAAAACACACACACGCCCCTGCTTTTCTGCTCCAAGGGAGACCATTTCCCTCTAAATCTTCAATGTGCTGTTAGAAGCCCTTTCAGAACAGATCTGTGAATTTGCCAGAAATCTCTTTTGTTCCTGTGCAGAAAGGTTAGTGCCAGACCCTTGCCAAAATGGCATTGAGTCTTCTCTGTTAACGTCCAGGAAACTATCCTGAGTCAGATCTTATTACATTTGAAACAAAGTGCAAGTACCAGCAAGTCTCTTCCATGATAACAGCCAGGGCCTGTCCCATTTCCTGATCACATTACGCTCAATTTCCAGAATTACATCTATGCAAATATTGTTCTCCTGCTTGCCGAGCATTTCATTGATAATTAAAGTGAAAAGCCAGCAAAGCTTTTCTGGCCAGGATGGTGAGCAAGGCAACAAATTCACACACAGACACCAAGCAGGGACAAACGTTCATCTTCTGTATGAAGACCACCAGAAAAGGGCCCCTCTCCTCATCCTAGACAATAGAGAATCCAGACTGAACCAAATCATTTCTGTAAACATCCCTCTGTTTTCTGGAATTACTGACCCAACAAAGCCACATTCTAGTTCTGAGTCACAGTGAAAACACAAGGATTAGGAAAGACAAAAATTACACCTAACTGAACAAGTCATAGTTTTACTGAGAATATAAAGATGCCATAACTCAGATCTAAGTTAGATCAATAAAGCATGACAGCAGCTTCAGAATACTTAGGATGAACGGTGACTAAGTCAAACCTCTAAACCTTTTATTCATACAATTAAGCTTTGGGGATGAATGGTGAGAAAGACAAGAACACAGTCAGTAGCTATTACCAGCATTTGCAGGGTTCTGGGATCCGTATTTTACCCAGATCCTCCTCCTTCTCAGCTCTCTCCTTCCATCCTCAATGACCTAGCTAAGCACAGTCCTTGAGTCAACTCATGTGGTTTCTCCCGAGCCTACTTTCAAAGTCAAGACATGATTCAGCAAGGTGTTTAAGCAGATGCCTACCTTTAAGGTTGTGAGCAGCCTTGCTGACTCCAACAGAACCCAAGAGATTTCACTGGGAATATTCACGTGCTAGAGGTTATGCACTCGCTCAAGTGCCTTACTGAACTGAGACCTTGATTTTCCTACGTACCGTGGGAAACAATTCATCAAGTTCCATGCTGAGGAACACAGCAGAGCGGCTGCTGAAGCCATCAGGACATTCCCTGCTCAAAAACACAGCACCTCACCCCCAGCCAGACAGTGAGGTCAATGCTGTGGCATCTTCTCTGCTAGGAAGATTAACAATCCCATACCAGGTTTGGGGTACTCCATTTTTTCTCATGCTCCCTGGACCTGTACAGCTGCAGCAGCTAAGGGAAGGAAGCTGTTCCACAAAGCAGCATTTATAAAGGGAGGAAGGCTTGCAATGAGTTCAGAAAATGTTAGCAGCAGTCCTTCCTACCCCTCAGAGAAATAACAGATCTTTGGTTTTGCATCTCCTGCACCTTAAAAGTAGAATGTAAAACCACATCCCAATGGACATGCAAGCCAAAGGGAATTGCGCAGTAATGTGTCACAGAAGAAATAGAAGGCTTGAACACAGCATTGTCCAGATCTTTGTTTTTTAGGCTGTTTTGAAATTTCAGCAAGAAAGCAAAAGTACATAAAACAAGCTTTCATGGACCTGGATGCACTGCACAGGCAGATCTACAAAAGCCTGCTAGGTAAACGCAAAAGTAATGACTGCCCAGATACTCCATGATGCAATAACAGATCTATAAATTATTGGAAATAGACTACATTACATCTCTCAATACCTCGCAACCGATTTATTTCACTGGGTGGCAAAGATAATAATGTCATCTGCATGATCTAACTGGAAACATAACAGGAATGAATGTGGATTTAGATGCAAATCCTTGCAACCACAACCTGAAGACGGCTTTCCAAAGAAAACACCAAACAGCCCTTTGTCCCTGCAGACCTCACTACTCTGCACGGCTTCATTTGCAAACTGCAAGCTCTGAAGACCCCAAGCAACAGATGCTTTGTGAGAAGACCTAGCCCATTCAAAACAAGACTGCTTTCCCAACCAAAAAGCAGTCTTTGTTACTGGATAACAATGAGAACAGGAATAGTTCCCTGGGAAACATAATTTTAAAGTCAGATTTCCCAACTAACCACACCCAATTAGTAAGTAAAGCCATGTTTTTGAGTGATTATGGAATCCCAGAAGATTTTTAAACAGTTTCAAATTTATGATTTTCTCTATCTTCACAACAACAACAAAAAAAGGAAACAACTCCCCCTCGTGATCTTATATAGGTGGCAGGTAACTAAAGGCAAGCCCCTTCCTCAATAAAAAGTAGTAAAACAAAATGAAACAAAACAAGACAGAGTTGCAACATCACAAGTTATTCGCTCACACTGTCTGGCACTCCCATTTTCCTCACAGCTCATAAGTGGTGCATCAGAGAAAGGTGCAAAGTTTCCATGGGCAGAACAGGCTGTTGCCCTGCACGATGCTGTGCAACAAATTCCTGCCCTAGCAGAAAGCAAGCTTTGTTTTGAGATAGCTACCATGAGTGTCATAAGCCTGCACCACTGCAAGTGCTATCAAGGGTAACACTTAAAAGCATCCCCTCAGCAGCTCTGAATGTAATGCTATCCAAGTGAAAAGGCAGGAGAACGGCTGGGACTAACACTAGCAAGCCATTTGCAAGGGTAGCCCACTGAAGACAATCAAGTGGTACCAAAGAAGTCAAGGATTTCAAACCTGCAGAAGTTCACTGCCTCTCTAGAGTTTTAACAGCCACTATGTAGAGGAAGACACCATTAAACAATCGACTCTTTCCATCCACCAGCTTCTCAACAGAATAGAAAAAAGTTCACAGGGGAGTAAATATTTAGCTCTCCAGCTGCAGACAGCAAAGCACCAGGATGCTGAAAAACCCTGAATAGGATCAGAGACACTACAAAACACACAACGAAAATGTGACCATGCTACTGCTATGATGGACAGCAGATCATTATTGTGCAAGGCTCCTTTGCACAAAGAATTGGGTTAGAAGAAAAGAACCGCCAACTTTACAAAGTGTGGAGGCAACAGACTGAAACACTCCAGAGGGAGACACTTGGGAAGAAGGAAGCTGGTGAGGGAAGAGAAGCCCTAGGCACAGCACACCTGACCCTGAAGGACAGCAAAGAATAGAGGCCCAGCTAGACTGTAACTGTTGCCATGTATTTCTTATTTAAATGCAATTTGTTTAATCTCAAGTTGGATTCAACCATCAAAGGCTCTCTTCTGTAGCACGCTGACAGTTCGCTCTAAATCTCTGCACATTTAATCCTTTAATTAGCCAAGAAAAATGCGATCTCAATTCTTCCACCAACCTAAGCTAATTTTCTGCATGAAGCTTCCAACTCCTGTAGGTTACAGGTTTTAGCTGCTTGTGTAGCCAAGGGGAAAAATACAAAACAAAACACACGCCCCCAACACCCCATTCCCACAGAGGCTGATGTGTGCTTCTCCAAGGAGCAAGCTCCTTGAGAAGTCCTTGCAGAAGCAAGAGGGACCCGTTTTCCCATTGCAGTAGTCGGCTGGGAGGCATAATTACATCACCCAATTCAGAGGAAGAGCCAACAGAGGTTTCTGGTAACAAGGCAATGTTTGCACAGGACAGAGATAAAACTGGAGTGTTAAGCCAATGCTTGGCTAAGAGAGTGCCATGAGTAGTTCCATGGCCATCTTTCTCAGTGATTTTGGGATGGGAGCTCCTAAGCAAGCAAACAGAATCCCAGACAGACAGTCACTTTGGAAACTCTCTCCAAAAGAGATGAGCCCTGCTATTTCTCAAAAGTGTCAGCAGCAACCCAGGTCTGAAGGAAGAAATGGAAGACTTCATGAGCCACCAGAGCATCAGGACAGACACCCATTTGGGCAGCCTGAAATACGTATCAGGCTCTTCATGCAGTCCCAGCAAGAGCAGACTCAAGGAAGGACAAGAGGGCCACCTAAATTCTTCTTGTCTGAAGCCCTAAGCATGGTGGAGTGAGGTATAATCTGCACCTGAACACAACCCTGACTGTCTCTCCAGGTCAGGATGAGTCTTGCAGGGCAAGGCAAAAACAAACAGTGCTCCTGCTCAAGCCATGGTCATTGTGCACCTACAGGGACTGCTGGCTGGCCACACACTGACCCCGTACATGACATCCAGAAGAAGAAGTTCAGGCACAGCCAAGCCATGTCTGCACAGCCCCCAAACCATCATATTCCAGCTGCAACGTGCCATAGCCAGTGACTCTGCCCACTGCTGCAGCACTACACAGACAGCACATCTCTTTCTAGGCACAGCCTGCATGTCCACGCAACGCTGCATGGAGCCCAAGGCCCTGCCTCCCATGTGTGTTTATCTGCCAAGTGTGGACAAGCTGTAGGAGGCCTTCCTGGTAGCTGGACAGGGAACACACGTGAACAGCAGCACCAAGAGTCATCAGGGACTTGACAAAGGCATGAAGACATGGGAGTCAGAATAACCTCCCTCTGAAGAGCAAATGCACAGTGCAAGAGCCCTGTCGACATCAAAGGCAGAGGACAGGCATTTGTGTATGCTGCAGTTCTTTAATTTGCTTCTGTGTTGAGGTCTTGACAAAGATATCAAAGCACATGACCAGGGCTGCCCCGTTTACACAAGTGGTTTTGGTGAAGTCACAGCAGGATTTGGTTTGAGAAAAGGGGAGAAAAAAAACCCTCAAAGTCTGCTGGTTTTAAGCTCTACCAAAATACCAGCCAGGTAGTATTACGACCCCATCTCTACCTAGAACAGTGCACTTGGAATGCATGCCCCTTTCCTCTAAAAGGATTTTAGAGGCACTACATTCACACTGTCCACCTCAGCCCAAATCAGTTCCCCTCGTTTCCTTAGGAAGGAATTCAGCCCATTAGACAAGCAAAAGCATCTGAGTAACAGTTGCTACACTCCACTGACAACAAACCCAGTCACACACAGTTCTGCACCTTCAACACCCACATTAGTTACATGTGCAAACCAGAAATACAGCTGCACGTATATCTCTGGGGTTGTCTTATAAAGAAACCCCCCCAAAACAATGCAGAGCTCAATATGATGAGAGCCATCAGCTCAATTATAGGAGAACCTGAGCATGAGAACTATTGCTGGTCTATTGCCGACCTCACCACTCCAGCCATTCCTGAGTCATGTAACTGTTCTCCACTGCCATGGGCCTTCAGAAAGAGGCATTTCAAGTGCACAGTTAAAGGCAGGCAAATGAGCTCTGCAAGCTGCAGTTGCAAGATGTTCATGCTACATTCAGTTCCTACAGGGCAAAGAGGATGAGGGTAGCTGGCAAGGAGCTTTGGACTGGGAAGCTGCATTCCGGGGTCCAGGCCTGGTAACTGAATCTCTGCACTTTGATCAATATATTACAGAACATCCTTCCACTGACCGTCCTCAGGGTGCGTACAGAGAAGTAGCAAAGAGTAGATTTGCTCCAGGTCACAAAGCAAGCTCATCTCACAGAACCAAGACAAGTAGAGTTCTCTTTTAAGAAAGGAAAAAAAAAACCTAGAAAAAATTCTACAGTGCTCTGAAAGCAGCTAATCAGATTATTAAAATGCTTAAAAGTTTAATGAAGAAATCAAAGCTATTAAGCAAACATTCAGCTTGATGTCTCTTTTCCTTCTTACCCACCCTTCCTCAATGCATTCAAAACCTCCTTTTGCTATGCTATAACATGTTTGAACAGGTACTAAGATACAAACAAGTCTTGGCCCCATCTCATACAGAATGGATTGGTTGCAGATGTTCTCCTGCAAGCTACATCTTGCCTCCTGCAAGAGCATTCATCTCCAAAACACATCATTTCACCTAGTTTGCCTGAAGCCAAAACTCAAAGGTTATTTAATTTTTAATATTTTTTTATTAACTCTAACATACCTACAGCTGTGCAAGCAAAACCCCATCTGGTTTTTCAAGGCACAAAGAGGCAAGCGACTAAGTTTAGATAAAAGTAACCAAGTTGGGGCAGTCATCTTTCTGCTCACCTCTGCAGGAGCCAACAGCAATGTCAGGGGTGCAATAAAACAAAAACCTTCTATATTTCAGAGAAGCCTGGCATATTTCACTATCTTCCTAGGACAAGTCAGACATGAGCTCATACAGTGGCAGGTGAGTCAGTGACGAGTCAGACGAGCTCCTCAATTAAGCTTTAGGGGCAGATGATCCCTCGAAGGTGTAATCAGATTGGTATGGCCAGTGGAAAAGGCAGGGGGGGGGAAAGAAAAAAAAAAACATTTTAAAAAGCAGAGGGAACTGCTATACCCTTGCTGAGCCATGCTGGGCAGGCTGAAGGCAGCAAGCTGCCCTGAGCCCCCAGCATGCAGGAATACCTGGCCATCCTGCACCACTCCCTGGCAGCCAGCACCTGCCTGTGTGCTCAGTTCTCCTCCTCCAGGGAGCAGAGAAACGGTGACTTCCCCAGCAAGCAGGTCACACTAGGGTCACACTGCGGACACAGTGCCATCCCAGGTGTCCAGTGTAAGGGGCACCCCAGGAGCTCCACTTTCAGAGGCAAGGGGGTTGCCAACAGCTCTGACCTGTGCAGTGGAGAGGGAAAAGGTCATGAGCGAGTCATTCCCAAACACTAACAGAACCAAATTTTGGTCAGGTGATTTATCAATGCTTAAAATGCTATCAAGCCATCTCACTTAGAGAAAGGCCCCATGAATTCTGTGTTTTGGAAGCTTTCCTGAAATAAGCTGAAAGACACACACATCCAAGTATCAGTGCATTGAAACGAAATAGCGCCATTAAACAGATTGAGATCAGCAGGGTGACTAACAGCATCAGAGCATTTTTGCGCTCTTGACATCAGACATGCAGCATGGAAATGGTTTTCTTCCAGCACGTGTCCCTGCAAATTCATCCTGGAACTCGTCTCGCCCATGTAGCTGCTCCTCCTGTGCTGCAGCGCTCCCTCAATGCCAGCAGCATCAGCACAGCCCAGCTTTCCCCATATTTATCTTGCACAGATCAGTCTGCTGAAATACAAGCCCAGAAAGACAGACTCCAACCTCTGCAACCCTTTTGAGAGGCATGGCAAAGGACATGAGCAAAAATGACTCAGAGAAGTCAGCACACAAAGGGAATGCCAAATAAATGTCAAATTTATGAATTCCTTATAGAAACTGATTGCAAAGCAATTGATCCACATGCTTTGTCTTTGTCAAACCTTACAGAACTAATGATAACACTTCTGAATATTTTCCTAGGGCCTCACCACTTTCTTTGTGAGTGCCAATACCGTAAGAGGTTTTAGTAGGATATCTAGAAGTGCACAGACACCTTTCTGTTAAAGCCCTGTTTGCTCAGACGCCTACAAGAACTCACTAAGGATGGGTCAAAAAAAATGACTAAGAATGAGCTGTATGAGAGGTTTGCAGGAGAAGAGATGGGAGACAAGGAACTCATTGCAAAACCAGCCACCACCCTACTGATTAACGAAGAGGGATCATTCAGTGCTCAGACACTGGACAAACATCTCATGGGAAGACTCCTTCTCTCCCACCCATGGCGATGCTGATGCTCAAACGCAGACAGAGCGGATGCACTGCCTGCCCTGCTGCCGGCTCTGCAAACACCCTTCAGGCTGGGCACCAAGCCCAGTGGCACCGCTCCCATCCCTTCCCCATGGGAATCCCTTCCAGCCCTGCCTTTTAACAGAGTGGTGGGAGCATCCAAGAAGCTCTGGGTGAAGGTCTGATAGCAAACCTGGGCTCGCTTTTCTCCCACTGTAAGGTCAGCAGGGAGGCAGCTCCCAGCCACAGCTCACACAGTTGAGCTAATGAGACCCGACAAGTGGCACGGTGAGTTTTTTGAGGCTCAGCCCCACAGCTAACACAGCATCGGTACTGCATCATGCTCTACCTACAGAACAGGAACAGGCTTTCTCTCTAAATGGGCCTGTGTGTCAGTAATTTTCACACCTGGTAGGCCCAATGCTGGTAAAGCTCAATATCTCAAGCAGGGGAAGCAATAACCCAAGCAGTACCCTGGCTTCAAGTTTTAGCCTGAAGACACATTTCAGTTGCCTCAGAAGTTAGTTTGTAAAAAGACTGATGGCCTACAAACAAATCAAAATAAGAAGCCTGAAAGCTAAGGCTAGTGGTAGGGCACACAGAGCAAGCAGCAGTGTCCAGTTGCCACCCTCAGGCATTTCACATCAGGGGTCTAAGTGTTTTACAGCAGGGGGTCACCACGACACAGTCCCATATTTGAGGGTAGGTACATAGAAAGGGGGAAGAGGGGGAGCGGAGGCAGAGGGAATGACTTGCACAATGTTACCCAGATCCCATCTAAATCACAGGGCAGGAGCAGCTTCGACGCTGGGCTGGGAGCCAAATGCAGGCAGTGCTGCTCCCGAGCAGGACATCTCCCGGCAGGGTGGCTGCTCTCCCCATGAGGAGACCACAGTGCACCCCAGGGCACAAAACATGTGGGCAGGAGAGCCCCAAGGCAGCATGGCCATCATGGCTAATGGGGAAAACAACGGGGCCACAAAATGTAGACCTAAGTCCCATCTCATCTGTTTAGGAAAGCCAGGTTGGCCTTCAGGTGCTGCTTTCCTATTTCCTGTAGCACATTTTTCACCTTTCCACAAAGCTGAATTTAGATGGACTTCAGCAGCTAACATGTATCAGCAGGTCGTAAAAAACTCCTTATCACACAAGTAACATTTTCCTCTGTTACAAAAACACTCTCATAGAATACATCTGAAAAATAAAACAAATGAGTGAGAAGTAGCACTCTCCTCCAGCAAGTTTTGTTCCAATGTTTAAGTGTTATCTTGAACAACTGGAAAGGGTAACGTTTGTATCAATACTCAGGTCTATTTGCAAGAGGATCTAAACTCTTACTTGGGTAGCTATCCTGCTGTGTTTACAATAACAAATCTGACACACCTGCACACAGACAAACCTCATGAAAAGACTTTCATTGCATAATAAAGTTCATGCTCTTTCTATATAGAAGCCATCCCTACGCAGGACACTTCTTTTTAAAACAAAGTAGGCATTTCTTCACAGTATATGGTCTGCAAGCACTGCAGCTAAACCCTCAGCACACAGAGCACCACCAATGCAACACACAGAATTATTCTTGCTTCAGCACACCTCCAAAGTGCTGTGTGCTCTGTACTGAGTTGGCAGGGACATAATATCTATGACAAATGCGGTATTTCAGCTGACTTAAAGAAAGGAATGATCATCTCCAAGGGCAGTCTTTGCCTACACAGTGAGCAATACCTCTTGCACCAGCCTCCCTGAAAAAATTTACCCAAAAGCAACTTATTCAGCAGCCACTCAAATAATTTTTGAACAACTTCTCTTTTTTTGAGGGTTGAAATATCTTCTAACAGTGCTCAGTTGATGTGGTTTAAGTTAGAGATCAACGGTATGGGGGAAACTGGCAACCTACTGGGAAACCCTCCTTGCCCTGGAGCTGCTGCCTCCCTTCTGGGCCAGCAGCCGTGACCTTTGGAAACGTAAGGAGGCAACTGTGCTGATGCCTCTCGGCTCTGCCAGGCTGCTCTGCACACCTAGCACTTGTGAAATCCAAAAGAGCTCAGCAGCTTTCACACATCAGCCCAGAGGCAGTCCCCGTGTTGAATGCTATGGGGAAAAAAACAAAACAAAAAACAAACAAAAAAAAAAATAAACCACCCAAAAAAAACCAAACCCACAAAAACAAAGCATAAAAAAGAAAAAATAAAAAAATTCCACTCTAAAAACCGGTGGTTCTGAAACTTAGGCACTTCTGGCGCCTTGGTTTCCCTTCTCTAAAATGGCGACTCCACTCCTGATTTGCCTACCAAGCAAAGGTGTTTGCTGATTAGGGAACTAATGTTTGTGCAGCACTTTGAAGATTTGAAGTACTACATTAATCCTACATGTTGTTCTTAGTTGAAGCCAATTTTTAACTAAGAGAAGGACAAAAAAAAAAAAAAGCTGATTTAAATAGTGACCCTCCCCTGCTTCAAGATGTTCACTCATCTCCCAGCATCAGCTATTCTTATCTGTAAATGTTTTTTTAACCCTTCCTTCTCACAGTTCTCAGAAACCACAAGTCTCATTCAGCTTTTATTTGAAAAATGGCTTCTTTCCAGGCTGTGGCTGTTTCTTGTAAAGTTAACTCCTTTGGTAATACTGCTGGAGGCACATTGGTATGTTTGGTGTGTGTATGTACACATATATATTTTCCCCCTTTTCACACGGTGTTGTTTTTATGTATGTGTAGTGAAAGATACCTAATCCAGGATTATGATTCTCTCTGTTCCTTTCTCATGAAAGGAGATGGTGGGGCTTTTTTTGTGCAAGTTACATTGATGAAAATTATGTTTAATTAACACATTTTCCTCTCCACATAGGCAACAAAAAGTCTCCTTAAAAACAAAAAAAATTTATTGCACTTCATTTTTTCCCCGAGTTTTCCTTCAAAAATAGCTAAAACCCTAAAACAATTTTCTCCCTTCAGAAAATTTATGATGCAAATAAAACTAGAAATTGCTTGTACAAAACAGCAGAGGGATCTTCTGCGCCAGTGGGGGACACAAACCCTCCCCCATCCTATGTTCTAATGCCTCATGATTTTTCACTTGCAGATCCTGGGAGACCTGTAGTGAGGTCTAACTCATCTCCAGTTACAGTGGGAGGGAATCAGCCACAAACACTGCAACCAAGAGGCTAAATCCTAGAGGGGAAAGAAGGTCATTCATACCCTCTGATGCCTGCTTTCTCCCAGCACGGCAGGCATGCTGGGTGCCCTACACCAACCGCGCTGTTTGAAGAACAGGGTACACACTCAAAGCAGGAGACCCAAATTTTCAGTTCCCAGTGCTGAAAAATACCAGTTCATACAGTAAGTAAATAACTTCCCTTCTCATCCTTCCTGGGCAACACTAATTGCAGAGGGTACAGACTGTCCCTTGCAGCATGGTCCTGCACCACAGTACAGCTCTGTCACCACGGAGGGCACTGGTCTAACAGAGCATAGAGCAAGACTCCTGCTCATACAGAGAGGCCATACTGCCTTGGTAGGATTTACAAAACAATCAGGGACATAAAAAAGGCGAGGGGGAAAAAAAAAGCAAGACGGCTCACATCATAAGACATTTTCTAGAAACTGCTACACAGGTCTGTACAGCTGGTTGTAAGGAGTAACAGAAGATGATAACTGGTAATAAAAACAAAATATACATGACAAAGATACTATGGGGAAAAAACACAGCTACATTCTAATGGGAACCTAATGCACTCAGATCTCATTTTACTCAAGCATAAAAACCCAAACAGAAGTCAGCAGTCCCCTCCTGGCTGGTTCTCACAGGTAAACTGGTTCTTCCCAGCTTTGTGAGCTTGAAAACACCTCCCTGCCGTGAGAAAGGCACCTCCTTCAAAGACAATAAGCCTGGCTTCTCTCTTTCCAGGTAGATGACCTAGGACAAGTTACTTCTGCCTCAACAGCTGTGGTGTTAGGGCCTGTAATGTCACACAGAGGGAAACACACCTCAGAAGCTCCTCAAGCAAGAAAACACAATTGCCACCTCTCCCTGCACAAGAGCAACGGTGGCAATTGACACCCGCCCTGCCTCCCCACCTGCCCTGCGCCAAGAGCCCACGCATGCTGGAAGCAGCCTCTTGAGGCAGGCACGGCTGCTGAGGGCTTAAGGAAGCCAAATCTGAGCCACTTTTCACCTGAGACAAATGGCCAAGTACGGCAGCGCTGCTGATCCACCATGAAGGCCTCGGCTCACAGCACTGCATCAGCCTGCAGCGCCTGCATCCCACACTGCAACCCCATCGTCTCCTCCACTGCCTTCTCCTTTCAGGTCGCTTCTCCCCCTTTGGATTACAGCATCTTTTCCCTTCCTCTCTGCCTTAAGAAGTGGGGGCTATCACCAACCAAATAAACTTCGCTGGGGAACCAGCTGGGGTGAAGACATTTACTACCATTTACTACCAGTGGCCCACAGGTGACCAATTCGTCTTCTTGTGGAGGGCTGCAAACACTGCACAAATGAGTCTCTTACCCTTCTCAACTGCCTCGTGCAAACAGGCAAAGTGTACACCACTGCTGACTAGGAGCCTCTGAGGACAAGAAAATCCAAAAGCCTGTAACAAGGCCACATCCAATCCCTCTCTCCTGACAGCTTTAAATACAACATCAAAGGGTGAAACTGGAAAGCTCAAATTATACTGACCAACACACCACCAAGGAATCCCAAAGCTAAGATTTCCCAGGAACACTTAGCACAGCCTTACATGTATATTCACTGAGAGAGCCACTGGCGCTTAAAAAAAGTTTTCTCTTATGATACTGAGAGATAATCAGCAGTTGGGACATACTGGACATGACGAGAGTTACTGAAATGATGTACTATTTGAACAGGTTATTTAAGAGAACACTGAACACATAATTAGGAACTGTTGAGTCAAGGTAATGTGCACGTCTAATCGCCCTCCCACTGCTTCACTATGCTTATGCACAGTCATTTTATAGAGACTGGCAAAAAATTTCCTGAATTCACTACATGGATCAGAACACAGAATGTATTTAAAATAAAAATGGAATGAATCAATCTGAAATAGAAATACGGAGATAGCCCAGCCAAGGAATCTGTTCTCTCAACCACAAAAACCTGTTATTGCTTGTGCGGACTAATTTAAGTGCATTCTTTTTGGCTTCCTTAAAATGCAGCTTCTCCAAATTCACTAACTCCAGCCAGCACAATCCATTTAGTTGCCTTCATGCACGCTGCACACGCTATTATCCAGCTTTGCTAGCAAAGAGAGTCTGAAATCTGAGCATTTTCTGATGGTTGTAGGTACAGCTGAGTTTACTGAGAACAGGAAAACCAGTGAGCCTGCCTGGAACACGGATTGCAGCTTTGGAGAGCTCTGTGTTTCATAACAAACCCTGCAAAGTCCAACCCAGTTCAGCTCCAACCTACTACAGGGCATGAGAATAAACTGCTAAACTCAGGTATTGCCAACACTTGAATTATGCAAGTCTTGCAGGGCTGGGTGTCTTTCTTCAGCAGAATCAAAAATTTGCAAGTAAATTTCAGCTTTCACTTAAAAACTTAAAGCAATTTCTGCCTTCTTGTGACTATCAAGAGAAGTTTTAAAATATTTAGTAGATGCACCCTAAAGGCTCGAAAACCTGGTAGAGAATAAGAAGAACCTGTTTGTCTTTTAAAAAGGAGTCTCATGACTTATAAGGTAGTATCTTGCTTTTGGGGATGGGTGTATCAGATTCATTTTTTGATAGCTTGCCTTTGGTAGTAATGTTAACTTTTACTTACCCTGACATACAATTTTAATTTTTACTTTACACTGCAATCATGTTTTCCCCCATGTAACAGGTTCTGCTAGTGGCAGGTGATTGCCAAATATTTTTCAGGGGGAAAAGGGAGTGCAGTTGTTTATTTATTTATTTGTGCTCTCAGTGGGTGGGGAAGGTCGGCATGCAACTTCCACAAAGAAAAAAATCTGAGGTGGCACACTTTTGAAATGCCTTGTTTTCTCCTGCTGCAGAAACAGGAGGACATACTGCAGTGCATGGGCATATGGGAATTCTCCCACAATAAATGAGATGCTATTCTGCTCAAGTTCTTACTTCACCCAACTCAGAGGGCTTCTCCCTCAACCTCAACAACCTACTCTCTATCTCAGCATTACGAACAATAACTGCTTGTTCCTTTGCAGAATGGTTTTCAAGAAGGTTTTATTGCTTGAGCGTGCACGTGAGAAACTTTGTTCAATTTAGACTATAAAGGCTTTTGTTTTCAAACACTTCAATAGTTTCAATTGTTAAAGACTTTCCTTCTGAAAAGACTGATTAGCCTGCTTATATTCTTACTTGCATTCTGAGGTAATTAATTAAAAAAATAATCAAGGATGCTTATAAAGTCCTCTGCAATCCAATCTCAATTTGTCATCATTAATTAGATCAACATTGCATACAAATGAGACCTAACCTGATTAGACAGCACGTTTTACTGGAATTCCTACTTAAGGTCATGAAAGACTTCAGAGAGAAAATTTGCAATATTTTCAAAGTAAACTGCTCATACATATGGAATCACGCTGTCACCTAACATCAGCTAGCGTTTCTCTTTGTAATTTTGGCCTTTTTTTCTCCCCCACCCCCCCCTAATTAGGAGCCCACACAAACCTGAGCAGAGAAGCTGTCACACTTATCTCCCTCCCAGCCTATACTACACAAATACTGCTGATTTTGCAAAGGGTGCCCACTGTCCTAGGACAATAAACTTCCCCCACTGCAGAATTTGGAGGAGTAAAACAAAAAAAAGTTTTAAGAGAAAAAATGATTCCAGGGCTGTTTTCAGAGTAGAATTTAGGTAACCAGCAAGTACGGTCTCTACTTTCCCCCACCTCCAACAGAAGTAACCTTGGGATCTAAATGCACAAAGTGACTTAGAAACCTGAAGCACCCTCACAGATCTCCAATCACTCCATGAAAGCAGCTCCTGCCCTTTGGAGAAATAACCCATTCCTCTTACCCAGCTCACCGCCTTCGCTCCCATGACCTAATCTGACATGACTCAGCCCAGAAGCTCAGAGGAGCTCTGGTGAAGCACGCTGTCAGCCAGGACAGCAGATCCCCTGCCAGGCACCACTGACCCCTCCAGCAGGACAAGGTGGAGGGGTCATGGTTTGGCTCATCACCTCCAAAAAGGGGGAAAGTGCAACACAATGGATTTCCTTACTTCATACTGTTACCTGAGGAACTGCTAAAGGGAAAACAGGAAAAAAAAAATAGAAAGAAAACCTAACCCAACAAACTAAGAAACCAGGCTTTCAAGTTTTGGACTCTTAATAAGGGTGGGGCCATCAAGTAATTAAACTTTTAATAGGTCACTGCAGTGGAAGAAACTCTTCCAGTTGGGTAAGTTCCTAATCCATCATTAAAAAAGACGACAGGTATTAATCAAAGTGCATGAAGTCACATGGAGGGGGGCAACTCCAAGAACTTGCTCTTGCTGAGAGGATGGGGCAATCACTTCTCCTTTCATCAACATTTCATGCGTGTTTCCACACTTCTCAGGACGACAGTGGGAAGGAGAGCCTTCACGTCCTTCCCCACCCACCCCACTGATAAAGCTGTCGAATGCAGATTACCAACTGCTCAAGAGCTCATGTGAAATGAGTTGGTGGATTAATTAGCAGAAGGGCAGAGCTCTGAAGATGGATAGATGCTCTACTTTACAAGGCGTATTGATTGAAGGTCCCCAGCCAGTACCACAGGACTGTCATAATCCACTGTGAACATCCAGCACACTGCCAGCTCCTGCACGAGCAGCTACATCTGGGTCACTTGGCTCAGTGCAGGGACATCTGGACCACGTTCCCTCCTCCCTGATCTGAGAGCTGTTTAAGAGCCCATTCTTTTAGTAAAATACACAGACTTAGACCTGAACAGACTGCAACATGTATGGGGAACACACTTTCATCTGCTGGTCTATATCAGGGCAATGGAAAAGAAGGGAAGGCTAAACATGCCTTTCCCCAGGCTGCACACATCTGATGACTGTAGTCACCAAATAGAAATTTTATTTCTTTTTCAAAGTCAGCATGTAATCTGAGCTTTGACCACTACCTAGATCCACATTAAAATTCAGCCCTCACTTCTGCCCCGAAAGGCCACTATCACTGAGGTGAAATATCTCATTTAAGCTTGCTAGTAACTCTCCTGCCTTCATCCCTGCTAGAACAACCTATTACACACGTTCAAATCTCATTTCAAAAGACTGCTTTTCATAGTTGAAAGGACAGCATCAAACACTCTGGCTCCTTGCAGCTGCGTTAGATAATTCTTTGTACCATACATATCAAAAAAAAAGGTCTTTTCATATCTCCTTCAAAGGACCTTCTCCAGAATAGCTTGCAAAAATCCAAGCCAGCATTTTTTTTTTCCCTGAGAAATGCAAAGTCAAACTGACCAACAGTTTCCTTACCTAAAGGGAATTGAAAACAAATATTGTGTGTAGTGTAATAGGAGAAAGAAGGATATGACAACAAGTGTGAACTACAGTAGAGCATCACTCCCCAGGCTGATGAGTAAAAAATGCAATTTCAGCCTCACTTAAAAATATCTCACACTTTTATGCATAAACAAATGAAAATTTGGTTGTGACTGGACCTATCACATTTTAACATCATTTAACAGAGTTTTCTGAACAAAGTTATTAATGTCAGTTCTAGACAAATTTTACCAGAAAAAGTTTTTAAAATATAAAATAGTGATCTGTTGTTATATGGCATCTCTTTCCACAGGGGAGCACAAAGGCTCTGCTGCTTTGCTGGCAGCAGTAGATGGGAGTTTGTTTTTTAGTTGCATTTGCAGCTAGATTGTATCTGAGATCAAAGTAGTTCCTCAGAGTAAAGAGAAAAATAAAAAACACACACTGTGTTAATGCTCTCAACTTTTGGTAAAAAGTTTATCTTTTTTTGCTTTAAAAAAAGATTTAAAAATTAAGTCCTTGCTTTTATTCAGGTAGCTTGGGGCAGGACATTATTCACTGCACCTACTCCAAGTGCCTGCAGGACACGAAGGCAAATGTTCAATATCTAAGATAGCAATATTCTCCATTGTAAACATCTCTACTCTAGAGCCCTAAACCACAACAGCTGGACTTACAGCTCCAGCAGTGCTGTATCCTGAGCTACAAAGTCTCTAGAGCTTGAACAATCAAGCCAGAGCCACCAAAAATCAAGAGATGGGCTTCAGGTTTCAAGCTTCTACATTTTTTTGGTAGGAAAAGTAATGTTCTGACAGCAAAGTGTTAAGTAAAAAAAACCCAAACAACAAACCAACAGCAAAACCCCACAACAAAACAACCCCATCCCCTTCAACAAAACCCCAAACAACACACAGGGCTGACCCGAGCTGGTGACACACTGGGGGTTCCCATAACAGCTGCAGGAGGAGGAGGACACAAAGTGACAGCCTCACACTCCATGGCTCTGAGCAAGGAGCACCACTTCCATCCTGCTGGCACGGCCCTGCATGCCAAACCTCATACAAACCCACGGATGTTGAAGAAAGCCAAGGGAAGCACTGGGGCAATGCTAATGCCCATCTCAGGTTTTACTCCAGCTCTCCTGCTAGGCCTGAAAGGAGAGCCACTCTTTCATTGTGCTTGGTCTTTAGGTGATTGGTTTTTTGCAAGGCATTTTAGTCCTCTAGGATTTAGTGGTATTACTGAGGGTTAAATTCCCACCACACCCTCTCAGAGCAACCAAGATAAATCTCTCCCTTCTGTGTGACACATCACGCTCTGCAGAGGGCTCGGGTCACTTTGCTCTTGCACAAGCCTGGGTATGTATTGCATGAATAACGTCACTACGGGCAGGGGGACCAAAGCCAGCAAAGGAGCAAAGGGATGCTGTGTCCTTACCGTCCATGTTGCTGACTTTGCTGTGCTGGACTGTTGAAATGATACATCGAAGCTGTGAGGTCCTGGGTAGTCTGTGTTGGAAGGGATGGCTGGGGAGGGAGAGAGGGCGTCAAAAGTGGAGCTGGGCTGGGCGTAGGGCGAGGGGGCCGTGACGCTGTTCTGCGCGTGCTCCGTGTTGTAAGGGCTGGTGGAGGAAGAGCCATTCTGGATCTGCTGGTCCATGCTGTTCAGGAGCCCCAGGTTCGTGTACTGCGGCTGCAGGCAAGGACAGACGCACAGGAATGTTAGAGGAGCAGCACCAGCACAGGCCAGCCAGACACTGTATGGCCTCCACCATGGAGGACGCACAGCATCATCTCAGCACCACCGTACGTGTCACACCAGGAAGGAGATTTGCAAAGGATATCCCCCTCTTTACACTGGTGACTGAAACAGAAAGGAGTACAGCTTCTCACAGTCACACACTGGATCAACAGCAGCGCTGGGAAGAGAGTCTGTGCACAATCAGGAGGTGATTTGCAGGGCAGAAAGCAATCGCAAGGAGACAGGCTCGCTATGCCTACCAACACCCAGTCAGACCTTTTCAGAGGTACTGCTGTAGCCCGATAAAAATCAGCAGCTTCATTACAGTGCAACTGGCTCTAACTTGTACAAGGCTACACCATCTTCAACAGTCTCATGCTCTACACAAAGGCTGTGGATCTGATCCCACTACACAGGGTGACATTAGGACCTCTAAGTCAATGAGATGTGACTCACTGGAAATATGCTTAGGTGTCACGAGCCTATCTGCACCATGCATTCAACTCCCCGTGACCAGTCACAGATGGTAGTAGAGAATTAAAGTTCTCATTAAGTAGAATGGAAACAGACAGCATGGAAGGCTCCTTCTCATGCTTAAGAAGTATCAGTTGTACAATTAAGTGCACTTAACTACTACTACTTAAGTGTAGTTAAGTGCTACTTAGCATGTAAGTAGCCTTCAAGTACAAACAATATATGAAACAACTGAAGACATCAAACCCAAAAACCTCTGAGAACAGAGTACAGAAAAGGCAAAGGTTAGACTAAGGAGAGGTTAACAGAAAAAACACATCTAATACCCTAAATTCAATGTATATCCATGTGTAGTGGTTTGCTCCATGGTCCCCCACCCCAAAGAGATGAGAGGGGAACACAGTTTAGAGGAAGGTGACAAGAGTAAAAAAATCCTTTTAATGCCATCCTGTAACTTAGCAGTAGATGACAACTTTTCAGCCTGGAAAAAAAGACTGTGAGGAGAAAGGCGGAACTCAGTATGATAGAAGGGGATAAATTCCTAGATGACATAGAAAAAGAGCAAATACAAAAATAATTTTCATGTTCTCTTAAAAGAGGAGTTGGGGAACAAGCAAACATCTTGAGCAGAATTTTGGCTTAAACACACACAAAGTGATTCTTCACAAAACCCACAAACAAACATGGATTTTTTTTTTTTGCCACAAAACGTCACAATACTAAAAGCCTAAGTTCAAAAAAGCAAGAGACAAGTTCTGCTTGAGAAAAATCCATCAAGTCAAGTCTATCTGATTTTAAAATTCCAAACTACCATCGCTTGGAAGCTGGGCAAGTATCCTTGAGAAAGGGTTACACAACTGCCACAGGTTTTTAATCCTCCAAAAGACATGGCACCAGCCAGAGTGACGGGGCAGCAGGCAAGTGGGATTCAGTGAGGTACCCCGGATTCACGGCCCCATCCTTGTGTGCATCCAAAGGGCACTAACTGTGCCCAGCTCAGGGCAAGCAGCATCCCAAAGGTTTGTGGTACCCATTCCCAACAGCTCTGGGCTCAGCCGGGAACATGCAGCAGTAAAGGCACCTGCTTCTGCTGTCAGCTGCTGACACAGCAGAAGGGACTCAGGCTCTTCCTCTCATCCAAGGCTCCAAGTAGCTCATGTCCCTCAACATCCTATAGCCCCAATCCCACCCAGAGACACCAAGGTCACCTATCTGTCTGTATTTCAGCCAGTCTGTTCACAGCTTCCCTTATCTTTCCAACAGTTATTCCCCTTCTTATCAGCCACTAAGCAAAGGCTCCCTGAGTTAGAGCACCAGCTCAAGATCCATAACAAAAAGCTTTCTCAATAGTGGAAATCCCAGCAGCCCTACTGAAAGTTCGAGTAGCACATCACTCCTCCAAAGACCTGAAAGGGAAGGGCACAACCTATCTGCTGAGCTCACCTGGGAACCCTGGACAAGCCATTTAACACCCAGCTTTACCAGTCATTTACCCAGTTAAGAGGAAAACAAGATGGTCCTGTTGCAAGGGTGAAGTGTCTTCCATATGCCCAAAGACTTCACGCTCTCAGCTGTACTTTCAGAATGGAAGTAGAGAAATTTAAACCACCCACTGCAGTTCCTCCTTAGGTTTCTGTTTCACTAGAAGAGGTTAATATTTTCTGGAGTCTTCATTAAACACTCAAGGCGAGGCTGGTGCTCTGGGATCTTCAGCGAGGTGCACGCGACCTTCCAGAGATGGATCAGCTTGCTACTAGAAGCTGTGCTGTGAAGGTCTGGGCAGGGGGGAACAGCACAGAGAACTTCATTTTGGAAGCTGGGATAGGCTGCAGAGAGAAGGGAGAGTTGGTTCCCTTCCTTGCTCTGTCAGTGACTTGCTGTGTCCTTGGGCAAGGCACCTCTCCTCCTCCTCCACCCTCACCCTACTGCAGGCAGCAAGGTCTGCAGGGCAGGGATTGCTCCTCACCATGTAAAAAGCCCTGCACTTAATGGGCCTCCTTTGTCTGAGGCCTGTAGGCAGCAGAATAATAAAAGCAATTACATATTGAGTCCTAATCCTGGGTGAACCAGTGACTCAGGTTCGTCATTTGCCCTCCCTGCCTCAGTTTCCCCCTCTGGAGCAGTGTGGATGTTTAAGTGTCCAGCACTCCTGTTAGATGGGAGAGCTTGTATCTGTGATTGGACTGAAAGCGAAACAATTGATGGGGGAGAGAGCGATCTAGACTGGTTCTTCTCCTCCAAACGGAGGCTGCAGCTTTGGCAACACAGATGACAGTTATGTCTCATCTCCTGCAGGCTATTCACTCAACCAAGACCTATTTAACGGACTTTTGGTACGTGTCTTCCCTTGAGGCTAATTCCATAAGGAAACAGCCAGAATTCTGACATACTGTACCAGGAAGAATCTCTTACCTGCTCAATATTTTTGCATTTCATCAAAAAACCACCCTCCAGAATACCCTAGTAAGACCTGAAGACTTCTCAAAAATGTAGAAGTATCACTCAATTGTTTCATTCCTCGTGGAGATTAACATCAGACACACTCCCTAACCAGCAAATGACGAGAAGACAGCTGTGATGAAAACAGTCTCCTACACCAGCTCAGACATACAGACAGCAAAACAATAGTGTTTCAGCTTTCACTTAGAAACTATTCCTCTAATCCCAGGCCACTTAAGCTAATGGGGAAGGATGGCCAAACAAGAGGTCAGTATTAACAAGACAGCGCAGCCTGGAAACGCTGAAGGTGCTGCCTGGGAGCCAATTAAACAAAAATAATAAAATAAGTGCCCCATTAAAACGTAAGATATTCAAAGATCCTTTTCATTCCTTTCAGTCCAGGGACCATCTGTCTAAATGTTATCAGCGGAGCAGCCATTCCACTGCATTTATACACTCACATGCCACAGCCGAATGCCGTGTCCCCATTTGCTCTTTAAATAACTATTAATCTCCTTGCACTTATCCTCACGCTGACACAAGCAGCTGTTTGACTCCCCCTCGAGTCCCACCAGCCTTTCACCTTCCCCGGCCCCTGGGTCCCGTCCCCAGGCAGGTGCTCCATCCCGGTGACAAAGCCACCAGGTTTGCACACACGAGCACTAAGCCCCGTCTCGCAGCTATGCCCCAGGGCAGGCGCGGAGTTGTTTGCGCTCAAGGGGTCAACATCTGAGCTGCCTGCAAGGTTTTGGAGGAATCAGATAAGACTTCGGGAGGCACACGCCTTCTGACAACAGGACAATTAGAGGGGCAGCAGGCCCGGGGAAGGCACACGCAGGAATTCACCCCCTTGGCCCCAGCAGCGCTGGGGATGGTGAGAACAAAGAGGCTGCAGACTGTCTGCAAGATATTGCCCCTTAGGAGAGGGCTGCAGGGCGTGTTTGCACACACACTGCTTCCTTTCACCATTCACAGAAAGGAACACAACAGCATTTAATCCAGAAATTAATTCTTGGCAGGTTGGGAGCCCAGCATTTAAACACATGCTCATATTTTGCTGTGGGGTCGTTTTAAATGACTGCAGAATGTCGCCCGACCACCGATTCCTGATATAAAGAGAAAGCTATTTAGTGGAAAAAAATTAATTGCATGCAAAGCTGAAAGAACATATTAACTAATTTTCAGTGCCTTTGTTTGCTATTTTGTTCCCTCCACCAAGTTTCTGAAACTATTACTATCACTGAAGCATTACAAAAACCTTCCGGCAAGTTTAACTGCGAATAATTAGAGAGCTACAATTAGCTCTTAGACTATGTATTTCAGAACATCATTTCAATAATGCATCTTGAACTATCAGTTTCGCTTCCTACATCCCATCAGCTTCACTTTCAGGTTTTCATGCTAACTCATGCTTGTGGATCAGGAGAAACACGGTTTTACTGGAGGGGCTGCCGAATTAAAACCAGACTGAAAACTGAAGATGGTTTAAGCACGGTTCTGCTGCCGGGAGGATGCATCTCCCCCGGGAACACGGGGAACAAGGTACAGCAGAGCCTGTAGCCAGCGGCTCGGGGGCACTTGCCACCAGAGGGCAATGCAAATGCTCCAGCACGGCAGAGCGGGAGCGCGGGGAAGATGCCCCAGCCCACCCAAACTTGGGTCCTTCTCAGCCTGCCTTGCAGCAAGAACCCACCCCTGGCTCTGCGGCTTTAAGCCCATTGTGTTGATTAATAAGGTTATGAGAAAGATCTGCAAAAAGACCCTCCATTTGAAAGGAAGTAACTAATGCAAGTCATGAAAAGCTCTCAAGGGGACTTCCACACCAAAAATCCCCTGAAATACACAGCTCCAGCTATTAACTACCCAGTTACCAACATTTCAGAGAGAGAGCTTTTGAGAATTTCTCCACCTGAAAAACAAAGAAAAAGTTACCATCCTCAGGTGTAGAGCCCCTAGATGCTCCCACCCCTCCAAAACCCTTCTCCCTAACTCCAAAAGAACGAGCATCTTTACCATGCACACCTACTGACTGCATTTTAGTGTCCACCACAGGATCTATGTAGCTCAAGAGCAGTGTCCAACTACTCAAAAGCCTTGCGTATCTGGTGCTTACTCTCCAAAGATATGGGATGATGAAACCAATAAACTATCATGGTTATTAGCAACAGGAAGATTTGCACAGCACTTTGGAAATTCTGTGCTTTGTCCTTAACTGCACCACAATGATGCACTAGGGCTAACACTTGCAGCACTAGTAAGGAACTCACAGCAATATTTCATGCTGGCTCAGGGAAATATTCAGATTCCTGTTGGAGAACAGCTATCTTAAAAGCAGCAGGATAAATGTTTCCCAGAGTGCTTGATGCCTCTGCAAATCAGATGACAGACACCTCAAATATATCCAGAACAATTTAAATGCACCTAAGTTTTCAAACCTTCTTAGCAAAGGATTTTAATAGGTGGAAATAAGTCCCTTAAGCTCAACAGAAGGGCTTCTATCACAGTTATTAACCAAGATACTGCTGCCAGTTGCTCAGAAGGCAGCTGATACAATACGCCATGTCAGCGCTCTGCTTGTGCCATGACAGAGCAGTGCCAAGAAATAAAATGCTCCACCCATGGCCCTCAGCTAAGATCAGGGCTGAAGCAGAGATAACTCGGCTCACTCATCGCAATGAAAGCTGTGATTTGGTTTGCCTCTCCAGTCTGTTTTCTCATATAAAAAACCTCAAACAAACAAACCAACCAACTAAAAAACAAATCAAACAAAAAAAAAAAAGGGAGAGAGAAAAATTTCTTTATGAGGAACAAACTCAGTTTGGACACTGCTCTGGTCCCCTCCAAGCCATGAGGAGAAGATGTGCATAGCAATTTCAACACCAGCTTGGCCACACTCCCTCCAGTTCTAAAAGGGAAACAAATTCTGTGGCTTTATTTTGCAGAGGCTTTTCCCCAGAGCTACCGTGCAGCTGGATACACCAAGCACTTGGAAACCCTCAGATAAAATGATAATGTGCACCGTATACTCAATGTGAAAAGCAAGAGAACAAGTAACTTCGGTTGAACCAAAGATATCAACTGTTACCAAGATTGATTTGTTCTAGTATAGTGCCTGGAAACCTATCTGATTTGAGTAATCCCACTGTTGGGTCATTGCTTTTTCCAGGAAGACAGGAGGCTATTTCCCATCCCAGTGGTATAACAGGTTCCCAGTGCAACGGAGGGCATTGGACAAAAAGAAGCCCTGGGGTCAGTCACTCCTGTCCTGGATATGAGACCTGCTGCAGCACTCCCAGGCAGGCTCTGCTCAGCTCAATCCCACCTGTAAGCAGCGAGCACAAACATTTCTGCACATTTTCTCTGAGAAGGGAATCTATTTGAGATCTACAGGGCTGTGCAACATGTACAACCACAGCAATTTTTAGAAACTAAATTCAAGACTAATAAAGAAAAAAAACTTCTTCCAGGAAGAATAAAAACCAAAACCCCATGAGTGACCCACACAATTGTCCTGCACAGGTATTTCATGTTAAGTAGTTAGATAACCCCAGCAGTTACCTGGACAGCTTCCAACATCACCTAAATACATAAGGAAAGCCTAAGGAAAACGTTCCATTTCAACCAGCTTGGGAGGAGAAAAAAACCAAAACAAACCCAAACCAACCCCCACAACTACCCTCTCCCCTTCAAAAAAACCCTCCATTAAATGACCACCTCAAATCATACCACTATGTTTCAAGCTTAAAAACTTGACTGCTCTGCCCACTTTTACAGAGCATCCCTTCTGTCCCAGCCATCCCAAACAGCCCTACGGCCCATTTGGTGAACAACACACCACAGAAGCTGAACAGGAGAAACTGGCGCACGTCAGTAATTTGCAAACACACACAGAATCACACTTGAAAAACAATCTGGCTTGTATGCTGGGGGAGGGAGAAGTCTGTTCCATTTTCACTGGGATGAGCTATTCTAGCACGCACGCTGTGCCACATCTACATCCTTTAGGTTCACAGAAGCAGCACAATTTTAAGAGCCATATCCTGTAAGGCTGCAGATCACATTTCACTGAGAAAAAGTACTGTTGAGCACAGCAGAACTTCATGTTCAAGTTAAAGTCCACATATGCAGGTATTTGTGGGGTCAGAGAATGAGACAAATTAATGAACAGCAATGTGAGGGTGCGTTTCTGTCCACCCACAAGGGCTGTAAACTTTGGAGTTGTCTTGTTCCCCCCAGCTGTAATAGTTTTCTTTTTTACCTGAACTTTGAGTTTTGCCCCTTGGTTAATTCATTTAACTCGGCAAGAAGTGTTTTTCAGCCAGAAGCAGGGTGTCTTAAAACAAGCACAGCCCAAAGCAGGAATGCCTGTAATTCCTGACTCCTACCACCTGCCACAGGTTCACGTAAAAGACCTTGTCTAATTCGAGGATTATCAGAATGACAGTGCATCCCACTTCACATACATATTAAGGCTGGACACCCTACACTGTGTAAGTGCTTCTAAATATCTTCCAGTACATATAAAAATAATATTCCTGGACTTCCCTAGAGCAGCATTTCAGGCTCTAAAAAAAATAAAATTCCAAATTGGGCTCTTGAAAAAAGTTCTATTTGCATAGAAAACAACAGTGTTTCTGTTGAAAGTCAGACCATTTTAGGGTTTTTAGATTATAAAGCTTTCATAAACTTAAAACACTTTCATTAGAGTATCTCAGCTATGCCTAGTTATTTTGAAAATTCAGACAGTTTAAAACAGGAAAGTCCAAGATCCACCCCTACTGCACACAGTCATTTCTTGACCCTGAGCCTACGCTCAGCAATTTATTTGACATGTAATTTGAAAACATATAAACAAAAAAGAGAGGAAGGCAGTAGAAAAAGAGAAATTATACAATATCATTTCTATGAAATGCATGAAATCACAAGACATTAGAACTCCATGATCTTAAAAGAAATTGACTAATAACCCAAACACTCCTAGTCTGAACCTAAAGAGCTTCCTAAAACTGAAAGAGGCCAAGAGTTCCCTATGTTCTCCTATTACCAGCTGGACAACACAACATCAGCAAAGATCTGAAGAGCCATAAAAGTACAGACAAATAGGAAAAGCACCCCCTCACGCTCCCAGGAGATGTAAACATAACTGAAGACAAAGACCTGCATCAGAAAAAGCTGTAAGATCTCAGCGAGGCTTTTTTTGCCTGATTTCAGTGGCTGAGAACAATTGAAAGATCCTAGCTCAGCCAGCTGCCCAGAAATCCTGTCTGCTGAGTTTGTACAAAAATGTTGAAAAGTTGGATTAAAAAAAATAAAAATAGAACTTTAAACGTTAAGAGGAACCAATCAAAATAAAAATGGGGAGGTGGGGAGAAAAAGCAGGGGCTGGAGAGGAAAACTCCAGTAGTTGACTAAAGCTGCCTTGTTTCTTGGACTCTTTACTGGACAGTAACCATTGATGTTATCAGTCATTTCAGACATGCAACATTTTATTGTGTTGAGAGGGCAGTTTAGGCTGGACAGGATATCTGTGTGTCATCCACAGTGAAAGGCTACAGGCACAGTAACCACCAAAGTATGGCCAAAGGGCACAAGGACAGTGAATAACCAGCCTCAGAATAGAACCAAGAATTGAAGTTAGCTCCCAAATTCATCATTATGCTCAATAAAATCTGAATGCATCATCTTTTAGACACGAAAGTAAAATACTCCAGCTAGGTAGCATTTTAGTCAGAACAAGAAATTCAGATCATCTGCAAGTTAAATAAGTCAAGCAGTTAAACACACACAGGGAAAAAAAGAGAGAAAGAAAAAAGAAAAAAAAAAGCCACACACATAAACCCCCCACGCCCACTCTTTGAAGGTGCAACTATGGAATATAAGAATTCATAAGAAGAGTTATAGGAGGGCAAAGGGCAAATTAAAACAAGTTAGAGCAAGCAGAGGAAAAGGGTTACACAGCAGCATCAGAGCCCTTATAGATTAAAAGGAAGATCTACTGGATTTTCTGATGTCTTTGGCCATTTCTTCTGCCCAAATCAAGCAAGAAAACTCCCGGATGGTGTTCCCAAAAGCCTGAACACCAAACAGCAGACTGAAAAGCTTTCAAGATTGAAGGGGGGAGTCAAGATGATTGGACGCCAAATTCTGATTAGATCCCAACTGCAGAGAACAAAAGGAGGAAGGGCTTTGCCTTCCAACACTATTTTTTACATGAAAGGAGCTCCTGGCCTGCACCAAGCTGGCATTGCCTGCTCCCAAGGATCTGCTGGGGTTCAGTACCACAGGATACACTCAGCCAGGAGAACCTCCCCACCCACATCAGAAACGGCTTCATGTCGCTACTTAAGCCGACTCAGAGGTGAGCAGCAACTTTATACAGGGTTTTCCAAAGATGCCAGGCTGTGCATATGGCAGAGCCAAAAGCTGGTCCTTGAGAGAGGGCGGTGTGAGTGTACACAGGCACAACATGCATGCAAAGGCACTGCTGCTTCCACAGTGACTTCACGCCATCAGCTTTACAAACACCGAGAGTACTCTCCCCAACTATTTAAATCACCTTGCCACACACTCTGCACATGCAGGATTTCCAGTAGGCATTCTGACACAAGGCCGCCAATGCCTAACAGCAAACCTAAACCCAGTTTTCAGTACCTCCCTCCCTGTCCAATACTACTGACTTCAGCAAACAACAGGACACATGGTGCCATAGTCACTCATGCAAGGCGCAGCTTCAGAGATTTACATTTGGGGTATTCAGCTGCACAGACCTTTCCCTGTGCACACAGAAAGGTGTTCTTCCAGATTTTTGAGTAACAATATACCTACTTATTTCCATCTCATTCCACATTAAACTCCCTACCCCTCCAACTTGAACATTCACAATTCCTTTCAGACACAAAACACAGTGGACTAACCAAGGCTCATCTCAACAGCTTTCCCACCTTAGTATCAAGCAGCAGTTTCCCATGTCCAAAGTATTGGTGACACCTAGCCAGTGTATGTTCTGGTTTCCTTTTAAAAAACGTGCACACTTTGCTGCTGCTGAAAAGAAGGTGGAAGGAGATTTACTCAACTATTTAGTTCCAGTCAGTCACCACCAGCACTCCTGAGGGAGCCAGTTCTTAAAGACTATGGATGAAATGCAGAGTAAAACTGCAGCAGTGAGAAATCACAGTAGAGTCCTGCAGAGGCTACTGAGAATCTCACAGACATAACTTAAATCTGCAGAATCCAAATTTTACAGAGCAATCAGTCAGAAATTTTTTACTTTTTTTTGAGCCGTCACTCTCCAAAAAAGACTTTTGTGATTCCCAAAGAAACCATAACATTACCTAAAAAAGCCAAAACAAACAAGCAAAATGACTAAATATATTTTTCAGTTATTTCCCATAAGCAGAGAGATCCAGCTGCTGACTCAACACCTCTGTTGGCATCCACCTATTCCCATTGTTCTGTTCCCCTCTGCTCCCGAGCAGCCACGCTCCAGCCCTGTGCATCATCCCTTTACACAGCTGGACCACAGCTCTGCAGCACAGATTTCTGCCTCAGCAGCACAGCCGACAAGCCCAGCACCTCCTCCCCTCTCCCTAAAGTCGGCAAGATTCTTTGTATTTACTTCCTAGATGTGGATTAAAACTGAAAGATTCATATCTGCTGAGACACAATCCATCCCTTTCATTCCCAGACACTACTCCACCATAAAATATTTCCCCTTCCCTCCCTAAACTGGGCGTTTCCTCCCACTCTCTTGCCCTTGGTAAAAACATTCATCTTCTTGCCATCTTGAGGAAGTTGGACTCATCTCAAATTTCACCAGGTCCCCTTGTATACCACTTCCCAAAGTCCTTGGGGGGAGGTTTAATCCGGATCCAAACTCTGGAATCGATCCCAGGAGGCTGCTGGGCTCCAATCAATGCATTAATTTTCAAGCATGCTCAGCCTTGCCACCTGGGTCCACTTCCAAAGAGAGCGGACAACTGAGTACAAGCCCAGAAATACATCACACCTCGAGCCATCCATTCAAGATACCAACACACACACCCTGGTTAAAACACTGCTCCTTTAGTTGTTCCACTAAGACCCCAGGTGAAACAGTAGTGGCAGGGGATTTACAAAAATACAAGATATCATTGAGCATTCTTGGATCAACTCCCAATTGATTCAAACCTAGTACAAATTAAAAAACAAAAACCAATTGGAACAAAAAAAAAAAAAAAAAACACAAAAAAAAAACCCCACACACAAAAAACCCCACTACCACCAAAAAGCTCCCCCCATTCATCTCCCATGTTTTTGTTGCTTGCTTGTGTGTGAAGCTGGTAACAATGGCCAGTAATTTCAAATAAAATCATCAAATTTAGATTCAAGTTCCCAAAGAGGATCTAAGTTTACTTTGCCAATGCCAAGGAGCTAAAGCTTTCATGCGTCTTATCTGAGACTTCCTGAACAGCTGTTTCTCACTGGGTTTGCTCCTTGTATTAGTAGCCTCACAGAAGTAAAACCCCAATCACATTAAATGTCATCCTGCTCTATTTGTTCCTTGCTCAAGTAGCTAAGCTAACCCTGGAAAGCCTCTCATAGGCTCTCCTTTAGAAGAGAGCTGAGAATCTCCCCCAGGACCCAGTGTGTTTATAAGAAATAGTGCAGAGAAACATGGGGGTGAACCTCTCTTGTCAGTAGCTCACAGCCGAATCACCACTTGCAAAGCCTTGTACGTTCTGGGCTGCGCTACAAAAAGTTTTATGCTACGGTCTGCTCCTACTGAAAAGCAGCTTCTTTAATCCATCTGACAATTACGGCCTCTTCTCCCAGCACAGAAAAGTTCTGATGGGAAGCTCTGGGAGACTGAAGACTGGAAGATTTCTCAGAAATCATTTACCACTGTAACTGAAGAAGCCAAAACAAAAAAAGGAAATTTTTAAGAACTGCAAGTTTATTCACAGAGACCCACCCACATGCCTGACCATGGCTGAGTTCGTGTGTCACCCTGAAGATCACAGCCTTGGATAGTTGACGAGGGACTCCAAGGATCATGGCACTGAGACAGCAGAGAATCTAAAAAACGGGTGCAAGGGGGAAAAAGTTGAACCTTAACACCCTTGGAGACAAATTATTTTCCTCTTAATTCTGCTTGATACCAAAAGTGACTTGAAAGTAATCCAGGCCAAGTGGCACAAAGAGCTTGAGCTCACTTCTCTGCTGGAGAGGATGGAGTGAGTGTTGCTGTTAGAGTACAAGAAGCTCCTCTCCTTTCTGATGATTTATGCAACCTTGCTTTAAAAGAGTTGCATTCATTTTATTGCCTACTCTGCACATTCTCAAGAGGCGTTGGAGGCAGTGCCAGAAAAATAACAGGGTTTAACAATGTCTAGCACAAATCCATCGGTGCAAGAGCTCCTTTCTGAAGCGTTTCCAGATTTTTTTTTCAGTGGGAACATTTTGTAAATAGAATTTAAAATTTGCCTTGAGCCAGGCAACACCCGCTTTTATTCAGCCCTTCACGATAATGAAATAAGTAGTTTCTCCACTAGTTTTAACTAATGCCTTCCAGAGGAAAAAGTGCAAAGCAAATGGTTTACACCCTCTCACATCCCACATCCACAGCTTTCCTGTTGCAGATGCCATGTCTTCTTCATAGAACCACTGAAGCTCCTGTCTCACAGTAAACAGAGCTGCAACTGGAAATAAACCCTTCCACCAGGCATAACTTGGCAAATGCAAACCAGAAGGTTGCCACCAGATGGGCTGAAACACAACGTAGAAAAAGTTCCTTTCTGTTGTTTCTCTACGCCCAGGCAGAAAAAAAGAAAGCCATTTCACTTGACTTAAAGCCATTAGTTCATTATTAGGAAAAAAAAAAAAAAAGTAAAAAGAAAGAAAAATAGCTCCTCAGGGAGCTAGGCAACAGCCTAACTGGGCTCATCTTAGAAGAAATCAGAAATCAGGTGTTGGAGACTGCCAAAGATTCAAACCATCAGACCAATAAAAATAACTGGTCAAAACAGCAGTTCTAGTCCCCAAGGAAAAATCATTACCACAATATGGAGATAGACAGGTAATTTCATCCTGTCTCAAACCAAGGCCAACTTACAGCAAACAAAATGGATCACCAGCTGCAACCACGTCAAGATGTAAAACATACTGACCACACTGCAGTAGCAGATCTTTTTCATCTCTCACACTGAAAAACTATATTTTCATACTAGAAAATATCTAGTATTATTTTTTTGCCAAATGAAACATGAAACTGAGATGATCATCTATCCCTGCTTTCATACTGCTTACTAACCTTCCGACTATGGAAAACTGTAAAACAGAGCTGCAATTTCCAATCTGATGTCGAGTGCAATTACACGACTGTGCAAACCCCAGTACGCAGTCGAGCAGTACCAACACTTCACACACACACAAACTGTCCTGATTTCTGCACAACTACTGCACAGTTAACGCAGAGCAGATGGCCGAACATCATCAGGTTTCATTTTCGTGTAGTAAAGCACACATTTCATTCTTTCCACCCACATGTAGGTTACAATCACTTGCTTCTGGGCTACACCCATACCCTCAGACTGCTGAAGTCTCATCCCTCCACCTAAACAAGGAGAGGATTTCTCCAGGTAAAATCCCCGATTCACTGCTCAACACAGGGGTCACATTACCTGTACCACCACAAAAAATTTTTGGTACCCTACAACAGAACAAAGGGCCACCCATGGCATGACAAACCTGCTCCAGTGAGGAGCTGGATCTTTACTGGAAGCATGCTCAACTCTTGCCCTTCCCCACGCTTCTCCCGCAGCACGATCCCCTTGTTTCAAGCCGGGAGGGAGACGGGAGCGCACGGCAAGAGGAAGGTTTCAGCTTCCCACTGCCCGTCTCTCTGGTCTACTTCACCCTGTTCACTGGCAAACACAAGCAGGGCAGTAGCATCCCCTTACCCTCTCCAAACAAAAGATAAACGCATATCTGACCGTAGGCTTTTCTACCTCAGATTAAACCTTTGCAACTGCACTGCAGTTCTTTTTTGGGAAAAAAAAGAACCTGGTTATACAGGGCCTCTACAACCCTTGCAGAAGACCTTTGCAGCCCAAGGATAAGACACATGCCTCCCAAGCCTGCACAGATGTCATCACATGACAAAAACTTTAATCCCCTAAGTGCAATTACAGCAAAATCGAAGGATGAATGCACAAGCTGGAATTACAGGGATACCATCAAGGAACACAACCTCCAATGCATCTCCCTATTTCTTGCTCCTAATGACAGACTGTGCCCAAACGTGTGGGGTGTTGACACCATTTAAATAAAGAGAGGCCACTGGAAGGCATGGAACTTGCATCTGAATCCTGCACAGCTCAGGGAGAGGTTTCCTTCCCCCAGGATTGGGAACTATTTGCCTGCTCACAGCCAGCAGAACTCCGAGATATCATCACAAATAGGAAACCAGGAGAGAGGGTCAGGTTTAGCCAAAGCCTCCTTCCTTGAGAAATAAAGTAGGCTTTATATAGCATCTATCCAAGTGCTTTCATCTTGGGGTAGGAAAAGATGTGGGATTCATAGGGTACTGCACAGACAATCCTTTTTTCCTGGTACCTCCAGACGGGAGGAAGGGAGCAGGTGGGCTGCTCTCCTGGGCAGTGACCAGGCAGCATCCGTCAGAGACGGCTTCGTTTACCCCAGGTCTCGCTGAGGGCCACAGAGAAGGGGCAGCAAGAGGGAAAGAGCCTTTGTCAAATGCAGTCATGAAGACTATGCCACGTGGCAAAAATCAGCCAAGGAAAGCCATGGCTTTGTCCTCTGGTAGTTCTCAGCCAAATCCAGGCTGACAGTATGGATGATAAGCCCTGGACACATTTTTGTTGCACACCAATGAAGCTGATGCTCAAAATATCAGTTACATCTCAACCCCCAGATTATTTAACCTTGAACTAAGGTTTGCTGAACCAATATCCCAGATAGGTGCAAGAAATGTTTCTCTCACTGAGGAGGTCCAGCTCCCTCAGGACATTGTTCCAGGCCACCCTAGAGCCTCACATGCCTGCTCCTGCAGAGAAAGGACTCACACCCAGGGCACTACAGCTCAAACACACACATATGAATTATTATTTAGAAACTAAGAGGGAAAAGAAAAACAAAACAAAAAATTCAGCCTTCTGAAGGGGCTATCCTAACCCTCAAAGGTATTTGTAGCCATGTGTATATAGCTTAATTTTCAGTGCAAAGGAATGCTGCCAAAAACCCATAAAGCAGTGCACAAGTTCTTTTAGTATAAAAGTAGTTTCCCCTCC
>VYZQ01020614.1:5705-19322 GCA_013400655.1 Mystacornis crossleyi
AAAAAAAAAAAAGTAAAATTTTTTCAACTTGCCACTTTCTTATCTCTATATATTGTGATGATTGTAATTGTGTTAACATCATGTCAGAACATGTCGGAAGAGTTCTTTTTACAAGACTGCATTTTATGAGCTCAGACCCAAGACTACCAAGCTGTTTCCATACTATTCCCATGCTATTATGACATTTTATTCAGGTTTAATGAGAGCACAGTTGATATAAAATGCATTTCAAAGTATCCTAGCTGCGTAAGTTGTTCTCCAGTCTATTATAGTACTGTATGCTATAGGGTAGACTTTACTGCAGATGTTTATGTACTATGAGAGTGCAGTAAAAGTAGAGAGCAATAATCTGCTGAAATGGTACTCATGTAGTGTAGCACATTTAAACAACTGCAAAACCATGTAGCATGGTCCTGCACTCACCTTGGAAAGTATTTATGATTTGCAGAAGTAATAAACTCATGGTAAGGATCAAAATATTCTGAGTTAAAGCTGACTACCTATTTTAGGATTCTAAATTAACAATAGTATAGAAATAATTTATAAGTGTGGAGGTATATAGGGGCTAATTAAGAACTTGTTTTGTGATGTAAATGTTTAGAAACAATTTTCTGAAAACAGTTGTGTGGACTTTCTTCGTTGTTGACAATGTACTTTATTTTCTCTGCAAAGAAATTTGAAGTGCTTTTAATTAATAAAGTAAAAAGCAAAGTCCATGAAACAAGGCATGCAAAGAAAAACTAATAACTGTCTTTTATAATTGCTTTAGAATTAGTTCAGAGAGTAGTTCTCAATCTAGGATGCTTTCAAAGGCAAATTTTCCAAACTTAGTATGTACTTGTGACTACAGCTGTTAAAGAGAGCTGCTGAAATTTGTGCTGCCTTCCTCCCACAACAACTGGTTGCACAGCTGAGATGTGTTCTGCATATATAACTTCTTGTTTGCATTTACAAGTGTTAGTCTAGGCACAGAGGAGCTGATTAAACCTTACTTCCCAGAAGCTATAATGTGAGATGGTCAGCTTACTTCAGATAATCATATTCTGACTTTTTCCACTGCCTTGTATGTGGAAAATGACATCAGTACAGACAGCACTGAAAAGTTCAGTGTGATTATGAATTATTTGCTTCACCAGTTGCAATCTGAATTCCACTGGAATTGTGTAAGGTTCTTGGCAGTGTTTACTGCCTTATCATCTGTAAGCACACCAACAACATAGTAATTAAAAAAATAAATGTTGAAGTTCCTTCCAGATAAACCCTATGGGTTATCAAACCTTTGAGGTTTTACTCTGCTTTTCAGCCCTCCCCCTAACTCTTGGTATCTGAGCTAAGCTTTGAAAAGTCATTCATTAGCTCAGGCTATATCTAAGGACTGGACCCACCAGGACAAAGTAGGCACTGATAAAGAGAAACACTGTTTCATGTGTCAGCCAGCTACGGGAGACAGCTAACATAATTACCATCTGACACGATCACTAACCTGTCCCAGAGGCTAATGCCCCCTTACTAGATGTGGACACTTAAGTGTGCAAACAAGCACAGTTAAAATCTTGGCAAATTTAGAATTTCATGTCCCATTAAATACCACAGTTACAGTGTCGAGGTAAAAACAAATAATCATGGCATTGCATGTAAAATACATCCCCTCCATTGCCCCTGTAAGGAATGAGGTATGCTGGGTGCTGAGGGGAGAGTCATAATCCTTCCAGACATCTCAGTTCCATCTGTTGCTGCATGTCAACAGCAACACCTTCCTGCCAAGCACTTAATGGAATTTACAAAGTACAAGTGTGTTCTTTGGCTTATAATGAAACATAATAAGCAAGTTAGGACATGTCTACCTGGGTGCAATGAAATACTGCAGCAGTTTCCTGACCTGCTAAGTGGCACAGCCTTGCTGCCTAGGGTCTATAAGCTGTATCATAGGGTTTTTTGTGGTGCTGTGCCAAAGTTAACTGATCCTGTGTGTACATAGCCCTTGCAGTGTCTCTGCAAGATATTCCTCAACAATACTGTGCTGGCAGAGCTACTGATAACACGGGTGCGTGTCTGAAAGATACTGATACAGCCTTAGATTCTCAGGAGTGGGGTCTGCAAAGGCAGACTTCCAACAGGGAAGACACTGATTACCTATGGGAGTGAGTCTGAAAAGAGGGGTGAGTCTTAGAGAACAAAAGCTGACACTTTCACAAGTCAACTGGCATGCAAGGGACCTGTTCCATTTGTTCAATATTCACAACCACAGGCACGTTCCTGAAGTACAACAACTAATTCTCTGTCAAAAATATTAAACAATGACAAAAGAATCATGCTTTCTTTTCAAACCATTACAGTCAATAATGGTGAGTTCTAGTTTCTGTCCTATTTAGTAAGAACCAGTTTTCAGTGAAAAAAGATTCCAAGTAACATCTCTTTTACGTTATTAGGCTTTCAGTATCACACTCACATTCCAACTTTCTCTACCTCTTCTGTAATTTTTCAATACAAATTTGGCAACAATTCCAGGAAGAAATGTAAAGTACTCATTCCAGAGGGAGTACCTTACTGCCTAGCAGCTAGGTAAGCCACCTTAAGAGGGTTACAATGGAATCCTGTCTGCCATAGGTGAGAGCTGTAGCCATTCAGATAGTTAAGAGAAGAGAAATGGAACCTTTCTTTTGTGTAGAACTCTCTCTCATGCATGCTGAGAACACAGTTGCTAGGTGAAGCTTGGAAGCAAGATAAATTAGCTTGAGAATCCTGGTAAAGTGTAAAGTTGGATTAGTTGCTGAACTGTCCCAAATCATCAAGGTTGAAACATTTCTTAGCAGAGCCAGAAGCACAGCTGTAGGCAGATAAAGATTTTTACAGTTAAAATGTATGGTGATGGAGGATTTCCTTTTATCTGGAGGACTGGGTGGCACCTGAGATAAGTGTAGCCATTCTTGCATGAGGATCTGTGTCCATAGAGGTTAAGATTGTGGTTAAGGGCCATTGGGGTAATCGGTTAAGTAGAGCAGGGGACTTCTTGGTCCTGGCAGAAGAGAACTCTCAGCAGTTTGGATCAGGCAAAGAAAAGACAGAGTTAAAGTCAATTCATTCTTAAACAAGCTCGATCATATTTCTGATCAACAGATTTCTAGGTCAGCTCTTGCCTGTGTGAGGCTGTAGAGAGAAATTAGGGTGTTATGAATTACTGGGAAGAAATGAGGATTAGGTATGACATGATGGGTTATCTCTTATTTTAACAGGCATTTGTCTTCATCTTTTGGCTCATGTTCCTTATTTCCAAAAAGAATTTAGTGTCTTGCCAGTGAGTGATAGCACAGGAAACCTAATTTTGTGTTCTGAAAACACAATCCAAACTACTATTCATGATAAAATTTAGCCATTCAGAGAGGTGCAGACCATGAAATAATTAAAGATGTGCTGGTTTTATTTAGATATTTTGATTATATCATTCAGTATGTCGTTTTCTAGCAAAGGTCTAATTTATCTCAAACAAGATTTACAAAGAATTTAAAGAAGGACCTGAGGATATAATTTTCCCCCTTTTATTGGGAGTTAGCACTGTGTTGGGTACGTCACTGCCCACTGTCCCAGCTAAGAGGCAGTGAGCACTTCTAGCTGCTCACGTGGGTCTGGTCCTGACTCTCCAGCAAAAGGCGAGGAGTCATTTGCAGTAAAGCCTGTCTTGCATTCTGCAGCTGTTTGGGGTAGCAACTTGCTCACGTTTAATATGATTTTTGTGCAATATTGACTTCATACCTTCTGTTTCAAGTCTATACAAACGTAACTTCTGCATGTATATTTATGCAAAGCCTCTGGGTTGGATTGTGGGGTTTCTTTCAGTTGCACACAGAAGTTAAGGAGTATGTGATAGCTGTGTGCCTTAATTAGCCAGGCCAGTTACTTAATCTCATCTGTAGTCCTGCAGGAAAACCAGGGCTCATTGGATAGCACACTTGCTGCCAGCAAAAGAAAACCAAGGAGATGATCAGGTCAGGGTTCCGCTGCTCACTTGCTCTATGCGGTGGACCTGACTCTGCCTGGTGAGAACAGGTACCTGACAGCCATGCTGTTCTTAGGCACCCCTGCCCAGTTCTTGGATGCATTCCCTGGGCCAGAAAAACACATTTTAAAACCAAGGTCAATCAATCCCATCACCTAACATTGAAACATCAAAACAAAATTATATTTTAACCCCTATTACCGAGACTTAGATTCACTATCTTTTGTCATTAGTGATTTATGCAACCCTGCTGAATTCAGTGAACTCCTGACAGACATTCCCCTTGAGTCAACAAAACAAGTTTTGCCTTAATAAAGCAGAATTATTTTGTCAGTGTTTGTAGTATATTTCTAAAGTTGTGAGGGTGGATTTAACTTAGCAAGTTTTTAAAAAGACCTGTAGTTAGAATGTCCCACATGTAAAAAAAAGAATTACACAATATTTTTCCAGCAAGAAGCATTTTCTTTTCTTAGTCTAATCCTCCATAATCTCACTAAGAGGGACAAAATATTGCTGCTTTTACATTCTTGTGCAGAGCTGTCAACAGTTGTTGACAAGTTGCAATTTTCTGCAATTTATACACACGTTCTCACATTCTGAAGTGCACAATATATACAAAAGACATCCACAGATCTTGTTTGGCATTTTATCCATTTATTTTTTGTCCCACAGCATGTGATGTCTGTCCCTTTTTGCTGCCATAATGTGTAATTTTCAGCATTCTTCCTGCTTTTTGCAGTTCTTTATCCAAGTGATGACTGTTTCTTTCATAAAGCCTCATTGTCATGCTTCATTCAACTTACTGAGCAGTTAAAATTCCTGTTATTGCATTATCCATGTTGTCCTGTAGTATGAAGGTAGTCCATCTTTGTCTGTCACAGTTTGTGTTGATGTAGATGTCAGCTAAATGACCATATGTTCACTAAAATAGCCTTTTTCAAATTACATTACAGAATAAATTGTAGTGAGAAATTTCATTATCATAATTTTATCTTAATTTTTAATATCCAAATTAATAATTTTAATTTTGAATAGACTATGTCCTTTAAATATGTACATGAGAAAATATTTCAAAATATCTACTAAATGTCATAGTTAGAAAGTTGTACAGAAAATGCTGAAAAAACATGTGCTACAATTCTCCAGATTTTTAAATACAGTTGTGACCTTAAGAATTAGGTTAGTCTTACTCACTTTTTGACATTGCTTTTGTTTACTACATTTTTACTAGTAAAAGTAAACCCTGATTATCTTAAAAAGAGAAAGAGAGAAAGGGAGAGAGAGTGAAAGAGAGTGAGAAAGAAAGAAAGAAAGAAAGAAAGAAAGAAAGAAAGAAAGAAAGAAAGAAAGAAAGAAAGAAAGAAAGAAAGAAAGAAAGAAAGAAAGAAAGAAAGAAAGAAAGGGAAAGAAAGAGAAAGACAAAAGGAGAAAATAAGGGGAAATTTGAAAAGAATACCTTTAATTTAAATTCTTGAATATTTATAAATTCTTGAGGATTCTGGTGACATGTACAGACAACTTGTAGCAACAAAAAATCCTCTTCTACTCTGCTGCAATTTTCTAATCACCACTGCCCCCTCTATGCTTTCTGCATGTGAACCACAAAAGATTTCTGTATTAAAGCCTGCGTAATCATGCCATCTTTCATTTTCATTCACATTAGAGAGAGATCCAGGCTGAAAAGACACTGAGATAAGAAACTGTATTTTCCTAGTGTCTGAAGTCATCTGGACACAAAGTAGTTGTTCTTTATTTTTCTGATGTAATATCAGACCTGTCATGAAGTCCCCATTTCTGTGTTAGTGCTATGAAGATTCACTGAGATGTACTGAAACACAAGAAACAGTGGCCCAGCTTAAAATATCATCTGAAAACTGAAGCAGGGGCACCATGCTTTGAATAAGAAATTGCTTTTCTTTTTGTTGCTTCTTAAAATAAAAAAAAAAAAAATCAATAGAAGGAAGAAAAAGAGAGTTTTGCTGAGATGACTGTTCCTTTCAATTCTGTGAGGAACCCTGAGGCATACTGATGACATCTTTTTGCTTCCTTATGTTTCTGAGTTAGGCTGTAAAAATAAGTACTATTCTAATAGCAAAACTTGGTTAAAGCATAGAGGGCAGTGAGGATGATGCATGTGGATGATGCCCACTTCAGTAAATGCTTTTGTCTATTTAGTCACATGAAGTTACTCACAGAAGTCAGGATTGGTACCAACAGTGTTGTCAGTCTGGAAAATATTAGCTCTATATCAACAATCAACTGCTAGATTTTTTTCTGGAGGCACTACAAAGGTTAAAGTATATATTTTCATGGAGTATCTATCTGATGCCTCTGAACACCTCCTGTCTGATGTTTGTGCTCTAATTTTTTTCAGATTCTTCTTTTGGATGTGCTAATGGAACTTTGCTATTTTAAGAATTGTCCATAAAATAAAGCTGTTTATTTATTTTCCTTCCCCTTCACCCTAACACTTTCTCATAAAAGTATTTCTCTCGAAGTGGAACAGCCTTCAAAGTCAGTAATTTGGAAGAAAACACACAGTTTAGCTAACACGTTCATTGTCCTGGTTTCAACTGGGATAGAGTTAATGTTCCTCCTAATAACCAATACAGTGCTGTGTTTCAGATTTAGGACAAGAATAATGTTGCTTACACACTGATGTTTCAGTTGTTGCTGAGCAGCACTTACCCTAAGTCCTTACTTTTCAACTTCTCTTGATGAACCACCAGTGAGGAGGTTGTGGGGCACCAGAAGCTGAAGAGGACACAATCAGGACAGTTGAGCAAACCTGAGGTATGTCCAGTACACCTGGAATCAACTACCATAGGGGTGGAAACACAATGCCACCATCTGCCATGCACTGATCCAGACTGCACTGGAAAGGGGTGAAACTCTGGAATGCCTGCAATGCATTGATGATATAATTGAATGGGACAATGCAGCAACAGAAACATTTGGAAAAGAGAAGAAAATAGTCCAAATCTTTCTGAAAGCTTGTTTTGCCATAAAATGAAGTAAGATCAAGGGATCTGCACAGGACATCTAGTTTTTTATCAATAAAGTTGTTATCATCCAACATCAAGATGAACTTCACAAGGTCCCGAACTTCACAAGGTCCCATTGGATGTGATCAACGAAATAACGTCTCCACCAACTAGCAAAGAGGAAGCACAAGCTCTCTTAGGCATTCTAGGTTTTTAGGCATACTGTAAATTTCAGCCTGATTGTAAGTCCACTTTATCCAGTGGCCCAAGAAAAAAAAAAAATTCAAATTTCCAGTGGGACCCTGAACAACAACAAGTTTTTGAACAAATCAAAAGAAGATCATGCAGTAGTCCTTGGGTCAGTTGGTGAAGACAAGATGTAAGATATGTGCCCCACAGCCAGGGAGAATAGCCGTACTCGCAGCCTCTGTCAGAAAGCACGAGGGGAGACTTGAGGTTAAACCCTGAATTTCAGGATTTGGGGATAAACAAGACGTGAAGTCATTTTTACTCCAACTGAAAAAGAGATACTATCTGCTTAAGAAAGGGTTTGAGTTGAATTGGAAATGACTGGTACTGAAGGGCAGCTCCTCTTGGCATCCTGACTGCCAGTGCTAGGCTGGATGTTCAAAGGACACAGACCATACAGCAGGCTCAGCTAGGAAACCTCAGTTGCCCAGAAATCTTGGAAGTGATCAGGAGCTGGACAGAAGGCAAAGATTTTGAAGTATCACCAGAGGAGGAGGTGACATGTGCTGAAGATGTCCAAATGCGTAATAAAGTACCAGAAAATGAGAAGCAATATGCCCTGTTCCCTGATCAGTCCTGTTGTGGGAAATCATCGTAAGTGGAAAACTGCTGTATGGAGTCCTACATGACAAGTCCCAGAAACTGCTGCAGAAGGTGAATAGAGCCAATTTGCTTAAGGGAAGGCTGTCCAGCTGGCTTTAGACATTGCTGACTGAGAAAAGCAGACAGTGTTTTATCTCTACTGACTCATGGATGTTGGCAAATGCCCTGTGGGGTTGATTACAGCAATGGAAGCAGAGCATCTGGGCTGCTGCATTGAGCAGGCCATCCCTTATGCCATAAAACAAGTTGGCAGGTGCCACAGCGCTCTGTCTGGCTAGCAGGTGACCAGCACCGGGCTCTCGCCCCGCACGGGAGGGGTGTGACAGAGGCTGCTCATGGGCGCGGGAGGATTGGCAAAGCTCCGGCCTGGGTTCGCCTAAGCCACAGATGTTAAGGGCGCCTGGAGGAGGCAAAGAAGAAGCGGAGGGGGTTCTTCATAAAAGGCAGGAATGATTAATTGAGGCGAAGGATGAGGGACCATGAAGAACCAACGAAGAACCACGAAGAACCAAAGAAGAACCATGAAGAACCGAGATTACAGTACTGGTTTTATACCCCAGTGGAAAGGGGAGGGAAAATGAAAAACGGCCAGTGGTACAGTGACAGGGAGGTGGTACCAAGCAGGGAAAAGGGGTACATAGCCAATGGAGAAGAAGGTGGGAGGGGAAGATTAACATGGGCCAACAGGGAGTCGAGGACCATAGAACATTCTAGGGGGACAACTTTATATGGAGGGAGAAAGGAGGGGATGGCAGTGGCCAGTTATGAGGAAGCAGGTTTGCATATTTCACACAGCTCTCTGGGAAGTCACCCTAACTCTAGGGTTCTTGGGCTGTGGGGGTATCAAACCAATGGACCTGCTGGTCCATATGGCTCTGCTGTCCATGATGCACGACAACAGGCAGGGATTAAGACCAACCAGGCTGAACAGGGAGTTTTGGCTGGAACTTGGGAAAAAAAGGAGAGTTCAGGACCTTTAGAAGACGGCGCAAGCAAATCAAAAGGCCTACAAGGATGCTGCGAGGTTATGCAGGAAGAAAATTAGAAAAGCTAAACCAGAACTTAATCTGGCTACTGACATAAAAGATGATAAAAAAATTTTCTACAAATATATCAGCAACGAAAGGAGGACTAAGGAAAATCTCATCCTTTACTGGATGTTGGGGTTAAAAATTGTGATAAAGAAAGAGAAAAAGGCTGAGGCACATAATGCCTTCTTTGCCTCAGTTTTTAATAGTAAGACCAGTTGTTATTGGGATACCCAGCTCTCTGAGCTGGAAGATAGGGATGGAGAGGAGAATGAAGCCCCCATAATCCAAGGGGGCACACAGTCCGTCACTTGCTATGTCACTTAGACACAGGATCCACCCAAGCAAAGGAAAATCAAATGATGTAACGGACTGGTAGCACTACACTGAGGGCAATGACTGCTGGGGCCTTCAAACACTGGAATGCACATTTAGCAAAAGCCTCCTGGTTGGTCAGCACTAGGTGATCTGCCAATTGAGCTGGCCCTGCCCAATCAAAACATTCGTGTACTATAGAAGGGGATAAAGTTCCATAGAGCAGGTTAAAAATATGCTGAGGAAGTCATTCTGGGTTATTCCTGCCTCAGGCAGTGGCAAATCTATCCACAGGAATTCGTTTGCTCAAGGATCTGGGTGCACTTGGTAGGTAATGCAGGAGGATGGGGAACTCTGATGTGTACCTCAAGGGGATTTGATTTTGGCTAAGACAGGACAATTATTTGAATTGTAAGTTGTTAATTTCTGCATAATACTGTATGTCATCTCCACTATGATCGCTATATGCCACATCAACATTATTACAGTAAAAATTATCTGGATTAATGAAAAATGAATTCTGATGAAACCGGTGGAAGTTCAGTGATGGCAGAACCAGACAAGCTCAGCTGTGACAGAAACAGAACTTGCTTCAGCATCCAACATCGCAGATAATCTTTCCTGCCCTGAAGGACTGCTGCGACTGATGTTTTTAGTTGTTGCTGAGCAGCACCTTCCCAAAGTCTTCTCTTTCTGTCCTGTCAGTATGGAGGGGGGTGGCTATCAGAGGGGTTTGGAGGACATAGACAGGACAGCTCACCCCAAATACCCAGAAGTATATTCCACACTGTACAACACCATGCTGAACAAAAAAACTTGTGGGACTTGGCTGTGGGTGGGAACCCACTACGTGGGGACTGGCATTGGTCAGTGGGTGGTGACCAATTTCATTGTGTATCACTTGTTTCGTTTATTTTTTATTATTCTTGTTATTATTTTCCCTTCCTTTTCTATGCTATTAAACTGCCTTTATATTAAGCCTACAAGTTTTACCTTTTTTCTAATTCTCCCTGTCATCCCACTCTGGAAAGTGAGCAAACAGCTATTTGGTGTTTAGCTGCCTGCTATGCTAAACCACACCTATCATTTAGCTTGTGTGATCTTTTCACCTATATTTGAGATACAGTTAAAATTTCAGAGATTAACGTTTGGAAGAAGAAAATTAATCTTCTCTCTGGTTAATGTTTGTGTTTGTAATTTAGGTTATGAAGCACAGAAGTGGATTTAGCAGCACCTACTTGAGGAACTGCAGTGTTTCACAATGAAACTTGTGAAATTCTTTCTCAGCTCATTCTGGTATTTCCATAGCACTTCCATTGTAAAACAATTCCTTTGTTCTGCGGGTGGGGGGGACTTGCCCTTCTCCTATTACCTCTTTTGGTTATGATCATCTGCCAGCTTTCACTCTGGGCAGAACTCGCTTGCAACTATCTGTGTTTGCCTGTGCAGGCAACCCCAAAGGTTGTTAGTAGCAGGCCTGAGGATAGTATGTTCTCCCACTTCAGCAGTAGCTGAACATTTCCTCTGAGTTGCTTTCTTTGCTCTTCTCTCTCCTTTCCCCACTTCTGAGGTCCTTCAAGTGTGCTACACTTCAGTTTGCCTACTGGAATTCAGAGATACATGGGTCTGAGAGTGAAATCTTTAAACAGTACTGGCATTTGACTCGTACATATGTCAGACTGCAGGAAATGCTCCTTTTCTCTAGAACTTTTCTTGGTTACTCTACTTTCATGGATTCTGTCTTCTTTACCTCTTCTTTATTCATAAGGTATAATAAGGCAGCAAAGAGCTCTAGGTTGACTTGATTTGGTGCAATGGGCAGTTTCATATGAAACCAAGCTCTGTGATAACTGCCTCTGGAAGCGAGGCTGACTGCTTACAGTTCATGAACCTTTCCTTTTGGTCTCTAATAACCTTGCATCATCAGTCTTATAATTTTCAATGGCTTTTCAGCTGTTAGAATGTATGTCAGAGACAACTTGCCTTTTGTTTTTACACATGGGAGCTGAAAATCCATTCTGTAACATGGAGTTCAGAGAAAAGTGTTTCCATAAGTAAAAAATATAAGGAAATGAAATTTGATAAAAAACACAGACATGATAGTGAGATTTTGCTCTTCTTTTGGGTCCATTTGTCCCATTTCCACTTCTTTTGCTTCTCACGAGGCTGAATGCTATTCCAGCTCTTTCGGGATCTTTTTCCAGATCTTTCAGCATCTCCACCGCTGATCTAACAAGTAGACATTCCCCCCAGGCCTAAAATAACTTTAGATTATTATTTTACTGTTGTATTTTTTGTCTCAGCCACTCAGTCTCTGTGGGAGATGTAACTTACCCTTCAGAGAGGACCTCTGAGCATTGCAGGCCAACAAGAATAGCTGAAACACATTCATGCTTCAGTCTGCAGTGTAATGAGTTCAGCAGCTGCACATTTTTAAAGTGTTGTGACACAGAGGTCAGGGGATGATATCCAGGGCAGAGCAGAGTTATGGAAGAGGATTAGGATCAGCTAAGTTTTAAAACTGCTAATCACATTTGGGAGACTAAATGTAATTTGTCCAGCTCTGATAAAATAAAAAAAGTTAAACAAGATTCTATTTCACTTCAGATAAACCACTCAGTTTAAAAATATTGTATTGCAATGTTCAGTCCTCTTAATAGATATGTGAAGCCATGTAGTCCCCATGTGTATGAACTATACTTTGCATAGTCGCATGGATTTTCTTTATGTCATGTACTAGTCTTACACTTAGGTATTTATTTCTGTATTTTTCTAAGTCAGGGCTTTGCCACGTTAGGCAGTTTTGTGTTTCCTCTAGATCAGACTCCAGTCTCTCTGAAGCTGATAGAGAAGATGTCCTGGTCCTCCTGCCAGGACTTCACACACCAGTACAGTTAATACTGTGCCATGGGCTTCTGCTCTGCCTCTGGACAAAAAGGTATGACAAGGTGGCTGTCATGAGCTAGAGAATCAAGCCTGGCTGATGCCAGTCCAGAGGTGGATTTGCAGAGTTCCAGAAATGTCAGCTTTTTGTTGTGATTTTTCTTCTGAAGATGGAGGTATATGAATCATCCTCCAGTTATTTTACTGAGGACTGTCATAAGTGTGTTTTCATATTTTGTGTAAACCTGTAATTTTGTTGAGTTTGAGATGACCTGTTGGACAAGGGAAGAGGATGTAGGTAAGGCTCTTCACATCAGTTTCAGACCCCTGACCACATGCAGTTTGAGTAGCCTTCTGTGTGCCCCACAGGAAGGGGAGGAAACCCAGCTTTCCTAGCTAAGCACCTAAAGTGGCTGTTACTGCAGGAAAACTAGCCAAGCCTAGGCAAGAGCTGGATTTCAGGTGCATTTGGTCACACCCATGTCATACCATGGAGGGCCTTTTAGCCCAGAGGATAACTATCTGGATGGGTGCTGATGGATGGGCTAAAGCCACCTGCCCTGCTGAGAGCTATTTAGAAATATACAATCATAGGATTTCTAACTGCTCAGGTTCAGTGCCCTGTCAAGGCAGGTACACAAGACACAGACAAACAGGTATGTCCTCAGCTCTGTTTGACTTCATTAGTCCTTCTGTAGCACTTTCTTTGATCTAGACTGATCAGGTGGCTGAGGAGAAAACTTGATTTCATTTTCTGGCGTATTCACAGCCTTTGAAGACTTCTGCTTCACTGCTGTGAATCATATGTAGTGGGGACTGGGCTCTGAGTCATATTTCACATTGCTGGATCATAAAGGGGCTGCTGTCACATTTCTACTTAATTCACACAGGTCTGCCTGCAGCATGGTGGGCTCAGCAGGTGACTGTTGAAAGGAATAGCGCATCCCTTATGATTTCTGTTTTTGAAGGAACCTACTTCTTGGGTTGTATATTCTTTAAATTCACAATGTACCTACCTACCAAGAAACTTAGAAAGTTTTGGGATGCCAACAGCCACTGCTGAAAAGTGCTGTGCCCTGAAACTAATACAAGCTCAAGTTTTCAAGCAGAGTGAAAACTTTGCCTTGAGTATTTGTTCCCCACCGTCCCATTAAATTGAATTCCTTGTCATTTTCCTAAATGTGCTCTGCCAGTCCATAGGTGCTTTAATCTTCTGATCTTGTTTCTTGGTATTCAAAACAATAAAGTATGAGAGGCGTGTATACAGATACATACATGTATATACAAATAATTTGAGAATAATTAAAACACTTAAATTTATTATTGAATTTTAAAAGATGGAATAGATTGTGTTCTCTCAAGAGGATTTTCATACAACTCTGTAGAATTTGCCACACCCACTAGCACATCCTTGGCTTACGGCTGTTCCTGTTACACAGTGAACTATCTGAATATCTCATCTTTCCTCTCAGAGGGTTAAAACTGTCATTCTCCAACTGAAATACATCATTAAAATAAGCAAAAGACCGTATCTCCTATTTTGTTTTGTTGTTTTGTTTTG
>VYZQ01020616.1:0-11741 GCA_013400655.1 Mystacornis crossleyi
CTCCAGGCAGTGCTCCTCAGGGAGGAGAAGGGCAGTTATGATGCTTGGAAGGAGATGTGTGGCTGTGGAAGTCAGCTGTGCTGCTCAGTGCCAAGACACACACGGCAAGAACATCTCCTCACACTTGTTTTCATGCCATTGTAACAATTTGTTATTTTTCAGAGGAGGATGGCCTGAGGGTGGGACAAAGAAAACATGACTTCTTTCTCCCCCTTTTTTCCTAATCCTCATTCCAAAGGCTTCCACTCTGCTCTGAGGCATCTTTTCCCAGCAAACAAAGAAAACGAAAATCCCTTCGTAACCTTGCCAATTAATACAGTCAAACCCAAAAGCACAAGGGATGTGCAGCATCTGCCTCTTCCCCAGGCTCGTGGTTTCTCTGACCTGTCAGATTGTTACCTGACACTGCCATCTGACAGCCGGCCTGTGAGGGTCAGTCCTGAGGTACAGCATCCCTGTGGTGCTTTTAGCTGGGAAAAGAGACAGGAGGAGCCAAAATCCTCCCAGGAGTGCATGCAAGAAAAATGATGCAGTCCCAAGCAGCGATATCTTACCAGGTCACATCCTCTCAATCAACATCCAGTCAGTGCTCATGACCCAGGATTGACTGGTCCCGTGAAAACACCAAAGGAGTTCACTCTCTGAGTATCATCCTCTTTTAATAAAATCTGATCTTGCTTTGGAAACTCGCACGTTTCCAGCTCTGAGTTTGACAGACATTTGAAGCCAGGCATTTTCTGGATGAGCCGTAGGGAAAAGCCTTTATCAGCAGCAAGGAAACCCCACAAGCAGTGTTTCCCAGTCACCAGGGCACACGCTCATTCGGCTGCCACACAGCACCTGCTTCCCCCAAGGCTTTCAGTGTAACATTTCCTGCTAATTTTGGGGAAAAAATTGGATTTTTAAATTTTTAATTCATCATCTCCTCATCACCCACATCTTTTTCCAGCCAAGTCCACGCTTGTGTGCTGCAATCAGCAACAGAGTGAATGCATCCTTCTTCCCAGCTGGAAGCGGGAGATGCCGCAGTGGGGAAGGCAGCGAGCACTCCTGATTTCGGCAACTTCAGCTAAAAGCTGTTTTGAAGGAAGGATTAAAGGGAAGGAAAGGAGATTAATCTTTTGGGTTTTTTCCTTTTTTTCCCATGCTTAAAAAAATTTCTGATTGGAAATTATCTTGCAGTGGGATAAGAGAGAAGGATGGGCTGCTTTCAGCTGGGAAAACATTGACATTTTCAAACGGCCCCACATTTTCAAGCAGCTCTTCTTGTTCCTCTCTTGAATTATCCCAAATCCCCTTGTGCTGCAGGGCAAGCAGCACATCTGGGGAAAGACACACTGATCAAGCAATCCATCCTAATCCCAACCCAGTTTGCTGCCCCTCTCCCCTACAGCTCCACTTCCCTGCAGAAGGGGCAGGGGGTGGTGCTGTGCCAGGCAAAGCAACAGCTGCTTTTCCTTGAGGAAAACTGATCTTCCCTCCCAGCAGGTCTTGCCATCCACACACTTTTCACAGTGTTCTGCGAATCCGAGGTGAAAGACATCACAACAACGGAACTAAATTATTATTCCAAACATTCCTTTCCTTTTCTCCCCCTACAACTTCCCAGGCTTGTCTGACCCAGTCCCACTCCCAGCCTTGCTTTTTTAACCAATATTTAAATTACTTCTGCGCCCATTTTAATGCCTTTAACTGCTGCAAGGTAACACCACATTTGCAGAAAGCCTGCGCTGATGCTGGCACTGCTGAAGCAGCAGCTGCTGTTCCTTGCACACGACAGAACAAGGCAGTTTCTCCCAGGGCCTCCGGGAATTCCGTGGCTAAGCATGTCAGGGCGGATTAGCAGGACCCTGTTCCTACACACACCGACGTCCCCCTTCCTTGGCATGCCGAGAGGGGAGACTCCAGAGTGATTTCCTGAACGCCATCGAGCTAAAGGCATCCCGACCTTGTCACAAAAATCTCTTCTCCAGTCAGGCCCCTCGGTTCCGAGACAACTCGAGAGGGGATTTCAGTGCCAGACGGGGCTGGGAGGACACTCAGCATTCCGGGATGCAGAGCAAACCCACGGTGAAGGCAGTCAGACACCACAGGGAATGACATATGCTCTGACATCCCAAATCATCTTTTCTGGCCTTAACGCCTCACTTATGCCAGGGCCGTTTGAGAACTACGAATAAGAAATGTTCATCAGGCCTCAGCAGGAACACACTGACGACAACAGTCGGGTGCCGGTTCTTCCCGCAGTCCCAGAAGAACTGAGAGCTGGGGGAGAGTCGCTGTACCCGGTGTTAAACTCATCTGAAACACCATCCTTGTGGAGAAAGTTTGGTATCTGAAGGTCAAAAGGCCAAGACGTTCATTTTATAACCCAATGAGTATGAATTGTGCTGCTCCAAAAGTGGCACGGGGTGTTCCAAAGGTACTGTAGGATCCAGCAACACAACCATCCTCTAGGGTTAGTTCTTAATAACAATAATAATATTAGTCCTTAATAAGATCATCCATTTATTTCTCCAGAAATGAAACCATTTGTTTGCCAAAGAAAAAATAAAGGACTCACAGATGAACCCAGCACTGGTTTTCCTCCCTCACACCAGTCTGGCTCACCTGAATAATCCTGCACCACAAGGCTACAGGCTAACAATTCATGCTTCAGGTTCAGACTTTGCTTTCTCTTCCATTTAAACTTAAACATATACAGATATAAGCATTTAATAAACAACACACTTTTTAAATCAGACTGAACCCTGCAACTAAGCTTCTGACAAAGGAAATCAATGGGAAATGAAGCTGAACATACTCCTACCTTTCACAAAATTATCTGACCTGGTGATCTTTGTGCTGCAGGGGTGTAAAGTCCATCTGATTTTATATTTACCCACAAGCTGCACTCAGGAACAGGCAGAAACACCAGGACTGTGTGAGGGTCAGAGTGAGCAGCACTTCCCTGTCTGTAACAGCTGGGCCATGCTTCTCCTCAACAGCATCCAAGGGAAAAAGAAGGATTTTTCAAAGTCCCTTGTGTCAAATAGGTCTTGTAAACCAAAAATATTGACTGGTCTTTATAGCAGGTTCTACCTTTTAGAGATGTATTCCCAGGAAGCCATTGCAAATATGGTCTAATGACTGTTAATGGCAGCACCCCATGTGCTGAGAAAATGGGATCTTGTTTTATTTCAGATAAATATAAAAAGGGAGGGGGAGCAAAGACAGAAACACCTCCCAGCACCTTCATCCACACTCTACTGAGGGGCAGGAACCCATCACTGAGGGACTTCCAGCCACACCAGATTTCACTGATTTCTTTTAATGTCTCAGGCCATTCAAGGCACTGCTAAATGATCATCTCCTTCAGTTCCAGGCTGCTTGTTCAAAATGCCAGTTTTGAACACCTAAAACTGGAGATTTTTACTGAAAATCTGATCGAAGACGCAGGAAAGAGGAGGTAAGCCTGAACCCCACAGGCAACCAGCCCGATGTGAGGAGGTCTCTTATCAGAGGAATCCATCCCTGTGGCGTGAAACAGCTTCAGAGCAGAGCTGCCCTTATCTCCCTGCCAACACCCAGCTCTGCTGATGCCAGCCCAGCAAGGGACATGCCCAGCTCTTTGTTAGCCTGTCTCTGGCAGCTTTAGAGCCAACCTCATCATGATTAGCTCCAGCAGTTACAAGTAAAACGTTCCTTGCTCCTGCAGTTTATTGCCTGCAAGTACTTCCTTGGAGCGTCCTTTCCTTAATGTCTCACTTTGGTTTTATGAGGGCAAGTGGCATCAGAGCATCTGGAAGCATTAAAAAAGATACAATAAAAAGAGGTGAGCACTACTCCATCCCCTTCTGCTCCTATTTACTCCTCAGGGCAATCTTTTGGCTTGAGCAGGGAAATTTCTGTGATGGCAGCTTCTGCATGGAGCTAGGAGGTCTGGAATTAGCAGTGGAGGTGAGTTGTCTTCTCTTGACATTATAAAGCTTTTCTATGTGTGTCCTTAAAATTAAGGTTCTGGGCCCATTTCTGCAATCTGACCTTTGAGATCCTGCTAAATGAATAATCACTGAGTTTTCTACAGCCTTCAACTTGCATGAGATTTCCAGCTGAACTGCCCCTAGCCTATGGAAAAGCAACTGGAGCACTGAGTTGGATTGCTGCTCTGTAGCAGAAAAGCAAAGCAGGGAAGGAGAAAGACTAAAGATAAAATAGGAACATCATGGTTTGGTTTGTTGGCCTCAGAGGAATTAAAGACGAAGCCTTTGCAAAGACAAACGCAGGGGGGTTAAATGTCTGCACCAACACAGCCCCGAAGGAAGAGGATGGCAGCAGCTGTTTGAGCAGCTCGACTGGGCTCAGCTGGGCTGAGAGGAGCAGCCTCCAGCTGCCTCCTTCCCTCTGCCCTGCTCAGGGACAGATGGGATTAGGGAACCAACTGATGTGATGTGAGCTCTGACACTTCCACCAAGGCCCACAGCAAGTGCCCACTGACTGTGCTGACCTTGTCCTTCGGAGGGTGAGGGTGACCTGAGCCCAGGTTTTGACAACAGTTCAGGGGGTCAATCGAAGTCAAAGCTGGTCTAGAACAGTTCCCAGCATTTACAGTATCTCCTGGTGAAGGGCTGACCTTCTGCTGGAAACCCCCTGAGCATAGCTGGGCCACCCAGGACTGAGCCCTGGCTTTCCCAGCTCGCCCCAGAGCTGGGAAATTCAATTCCTTCCTGCAGGGCCCTGCAGCTCTCATGTGGGAAGGCCATAGTGATGCCTTAGGTTTTAACTTTTATATTTTTCAAATCCTGTATTGCCTAGCATATAACTGAAGTTTCTTGCAGCTTGTTAGTTGCTCTCCCAGGCCAGATAGACACAACAGAGATTCTCTGTGCTTGCTATTCAAGGACACTCGGGCTGTCCGAGGCCTAAAGGTGGAAACTAGGACCATGAGAGAGGTGGAGAAATGGAAGAGAGCTAAAGTTTTAATTGGTGAATTTATGCTGATATGCAAATGGACCAAACCTATAACAGTGTGAAGAACTCATGACCTGTCATCCATCTTGGGGTCCATTTTATGGAAGCAGCCTCCGGCTCCCCAGGGTGTACCTTGAAGGCCCTTCAAATAAATACCTACCTTTATTCCCTTACTCTTGTCTAGTCTCTGTTTCTAGGTGGTTGGAGAAGGCATCAACAGAACGAATTCAGTTTAGGAGAAATAAGGAGAAGGCAAAACTGACTCAGGATCTAAAAAGTACAACCCCACCACAAGAAGCCCTTGCTGGCACCATAACCCAAAATGTAGAAATTTCAGTTTCATTGGCTGATTAAATATTGGAGCTGAAGGACTCCAGAGAGAATTTCTGTTAACAAAAGAACCCAATGCAGGCAAAGTTAAAAAGGTGCTAATGGATTTTAGGGACTGCTTTTTGACAGAAAATGTTAGGTGGAGGAGTAAAAGGGGAGAAAGAGTTGTCCTGAAAATCAGTTCTTTGAGAGCCTTTTTGCTAAAATAGAAAGAAGTTGCAGAAAATTTGAGTTTCGTTCACACAGAAAAATCTAAAATTGTACCACATCTACCAGTAAAGCAGAACTTACACCCCCTGCCTCCCACCCCAGCCTTCAATCATCCTCCTACCTGGAAAACGCTGTGACATTATCTGCCAGTGTTTCCTGGTCATCCGCTCCGGATCGGTAATAATCGTACACGGACTTGGGCAGAAAGGTTTTAGCATAGTCCTCAAAATCTGCAATGCACACTGGCTTGCCAGACATGTTTGCAGATCTCACTGCGTTAGTTTATTCTCACTTCCCACTCTTTTAAACTCTGGAGTTCTGCCTGTAAATCATTAATATGGGACCTCATCAGGACTCAACTGATCTACAGTCCTGTTCCCCTCCCCCCCCCAAAAAACCCCACACCAACTTCTTGTGTCATATTGGACTTCAGCACCACATTTTAGTTCACGTGGGCAAGGCCAACCTAGGACATAACAGAATAAAATACGGTAAAAAGAGAGAAAACGAGTAAGCAAGGAAAGAAATCTGTAGTTAAACCTGCAATAACAGGAATGTACATTCTTCTCTGTCATCCAAAATGTCCAGGAGACTGAAAGCAGAAAGAGTTTACTTACACCCAAAAAGCAAAATCTTGATTTAGATGATTTCTAAAAGCAGGTCCCAGCCTGGACATTTAGGGTATCACCTAACACAGGTGAGACTGCAGTTATTTCCATTAAAATCCTGGATACCGAGGCCAGTTGCAGGGACCCACCTGCCAGAGATCCTTGGGGAAACTGCTCCTGATTTTCAGGTAATTCCACCTCCACAGCCCAGAGAGCTCTCGTTATTCTTAAAATGTTAAGGAGTCAGGTGCACTCACCGGCTGGAAATAAAATCATCTTATCAAAGAGATGACCCTCATCCAAAGTGTAACAGACTTGGTTAACATTTCTTGATTTCTCCTCCTCATTTTAAATTTTAAAAACTATGCAGAGTTTGCAACAGTTTAACAGTAATTGTTTGACAAGGAATACTTATGAGTATATCATATGTGTATAATTCAGTTTTCCAGCTGCAGACTGCACATTAGTATCCATTTACACACAATTACACCACGAGGCATTTGTCACATATCAGTGTCAGAAACAATTCAAATGCAAACTGCTTTAACCTTGGCATTTCACTGCGCTTGCAGCAAGAAACTGGGAACACGTCTGCTTGCATTTATTTAAAGTTTGCATCATCTGTGCTAAAAACAGGTATTTATCCTGGAGCCGGAGACAGCAAGTGCTGCATGATAGCTGAACAATTTAATATGTGCAGCCGAACTCAACCTTGAGGAACTCAAAGGGTTTTCATGCTGGGAAGTTGCAAACTTTCCTGGAGGCAACCATAGTGTTGCCCCACTGTTCCCCTCTCCCCGTTCTATAATGTCTGTATTCTTCCAAACTCTTCCCACTTTGATATTTCTCTTTCCACTTACCTGCTTCTTTGTCACATTCACAGGATATTGGTGATTTACTTTACTGGTCATTATTTGCCACTCGGGCTAAAAGTTCCTCTTCCCTCCCCTGCTGTGAAGTTGCTCTCCCTTTATGGACCCTCCCACACATGCCAGTCACACCCCTAAGCCCCTCGGGGATCACTGGATTCCTGCTGCAATCCAGCCAACACACCTTGGGAAGCTCCACAGAGCTCGGGGGGTCCAACTGGAACTGGAGCCTGGCAGGATCCACCACTTCCCCTGCTGGCCAGTTGTGGAGCTGGGGGGAGGTGGAAGGTGCCAGGATCAGCACAAGGGAAGCAAAACTAAGGAAAACATGAAATGTAATGCCAAGGTCTCCCCAGCACATCTGACACCAACACACAGAGCTTCCCTCCAAGTAATTGGCTCCTCATTTTAATGACTCTGGATGAGGTTTCCGCTGGCTGCTTAATGAGGCATCAGCTGTCTGACCTTTAACCCTGGAGTCAAGGAACAGCATCTGACTGAACAGCAAAGAGCTTGCCTGAGCAACCACACAAACCTCACTGCCACAGTCGATGGTGCGTTTTTTGACAGAGTCAGGGTAGTGTGAACAACCCCTCCCACATCTCCTGCTTCTCCCTTGTTCCTTTGGCAGGAACTACAAACAGAGAATGGTGTCACACCTGGAGCTCAGCTGAACCAGGCTCTGCAAAGGAAACTTTTCACTGTAGTTCAAAAAGGTCAATCACAAATTTCAGATGAAAAACCCCACAGCGGGTTACTGAACAGAGACACAACTTGTGGCTTAGAAAGCACTACTGGCAAAACCTAAAAAGACTTCCGAGGAAAACCACAACATGCTTGCCCTGATGTCTGTTAGTTGCTAGAAAGGGAGACTGTGCACAGCACACCAGTCTGGACCTGTGTCCTGCTGCAGGATCAGAGAGACAGCACCAACAGTCTCCTGTCAGCACACAAAAACCTCTGCAGGGGACAGAAGACCCAGCTGGGACGTTCTCCCCTCAGTTAGCTGCAGTAAAGATTAACTGGAAATGTTAACTGCAGCATAGAATTCAAATATTTTAATGTTCAAGCCACTGCCCATTTCTCAAGACCGTTGTGCAAAGCTGTTCCACCAAGTACCTTACATAAGTAAAACAGTTATTTTGGCTTCCAAATTCTCCACAAGTTCTCCAAAGAAAGTCATAAAATACCCGTTTTCTAGAGTGGTTTTGGACAGCATCTTACATCAGTCAAAGCTGGATCAATTCACTTTTGTCCCCTCCAAGTCAGTCAGACGAACCAACAGAAAATACTTGTGGGGTTTTTACCCCAGCAGCCACCTGGCAACTCCACTGTGGGAGTCAAAACCAATGGATGCTGCAGGGATGAGGACAATTCCTTGGCCGTTTAGCAGTGAGCAGGTGGCTGGAAAAGGCCTCTGGATGTCTATTTTGGGAAGTCAGCTGGGAAGTCTGGAGGCTGCTGGGATGGCAGAAGAGTGGAGCATTGAGCAGAGGACTGATTCTCCTGGGAGGAGCTGGATGATTCCGAGTACAATGAAACCAGTGCAGGGCAGATTTACAAAGATCTCAGCGTTACTTATGTCCCCCCAGCCAGAGCAACAAAGACACAAAAAGTGCCCTTATCAAGGGTGATCTTTTCATTTCCTGATGCGTGACTGACACTTGGAATAGCCACTGTCCTTTCTGCATCCTCTGCAAGCGCGTGAGGCACTGGCACAGCCTGTGCCAGGAAAATCCGTGGTGCCCAGGTTCAGCTCCCACACTCCCCTGGAATCCAGATTAATCCAGGTGTAAAAATCTGAGTACCAGCAGGCTCCAAGAAATTCTTACCAGCCATAAAAAAACCACCTTTCCATATAAAATGGAAATTTAAATGAAAATAATAGGATAACTAAATCCCCATTTGTTTCCTGTATGTTTAAATACAGAGCTTTCCTTTCTCCTCAGGAAAGATGAAGTGAAAGTAAAAACTGAGAGTTTTAAGTGTTTTTCTAATGGGAGAGGAATGAAGATGTTTGGTTAAAAATTCGTAATCCTCAGAGTGCTCACTGAAGTGAAACACAACTTATTCCCCAGTAGGGAAGGGAATGACAGCACACACTTCTGGGCAGCTGCATTCCCAGTTCCACACAGAAAATCCAAGTTTTTCTACCACTTTAGTTCAGCCACCAGAGAGTATCTTCAGTATTTCCTCTACAAAACTAGAGCTCGGATTTGTCTGATTGCTTAAACTAAGTAATTTTCAAAACCTGATCAGATTTTGCCTGTAGTATTCCACGTGCTGTTTTCATGGAGAAGACTTCATATTCTCATGTCATGAAAGCCAACAAGCAGCAGCTGATGAAACAGCAAACAAAATGCTCCCAAGGCTTCCTGTGATACCATTCCAACTCCCACTTGGCATCAGGAACTGAACACAGTGGAAAAGAAGAAAGCCAAAGTGAATGGCAAATGGCCCAGGCCCTGCAGCTGCTCTGTTCACAGGGAGAGGCAGCTCAGGTAACTCACCTGAGCAGAATGAATCCAGGTCCAGACCCAGTGGCTCTTCACACCATCCAAGGAGGTCACAGTGATGGTTCCTGGCAGTGCCTTCTCCCTCTGGCACAGTTGCCCCTGCAGCCAATTCCTGCAGCATTGCCTGGAATGTGAACCACAACCTGAGGATGGCTCTTTTAGGTCTGTACACTTCTTGCTGGCCTCCAAATCCCAGAGGGGGTCAGTACAGCTTTGGCAGAGTTAGGGGATTTCTCAGGGAGGGGAAAGAACTACCTCATGTGGAGGTGAAGCCTTCAAGGGTTCAGTTACCTTTTTCTGCCCAGCTGCATTCTGAACCTCTGAGAGCCCTGATTACTGCAGGGAAATGGATACTTCCTCCAAAAGGAAGCACTTCTTGGATGCCCAGGTTCCCTTTAAAGATTTTAAGGAATCTTCACAAGTCACCACCTCTAAGATTAATTGGAAGATCAGCATTATTAAAAAAAAAAAAACGCTTTTGTTAACAACACAGATGAGCCAACTCCGCACCGAGGAAATGAAAATGAGTCCAAGCAGGTCATAAATACAAAATTTATGTGGCATTTCAGTAAAAATACGCATAAGTATAAATTTGCAACACTTTCATGTAACAGACAACCCTGTGTAACATTTCCAGGAAGAAAGCCCACATAGCACGTGCCACCCCCACGGGGGCAGTAGATACAGAGCATTCCAAGACACACATACAAGTTTCACGCAGATCCCAAGGACAGGAGGTTTGAAATGCTGGATGGATTTCCAGCCTCTTGGAAAAGGAACATGCCAGATTTTTTTCATGACTTGCTGTTAAGAATTCCCATTCCAGCGGCATGCAGCCCAACTGATATTTAAATTGCTTCTCAACAATCTTAAATTAATTTTGACACACAGCTCTAAGTCACAAGCCTTAAGGCCCTGTCCTTCATCAAAACATTTCTAACAGTGCCAGAAGCAGCTTCTCCAAGGCCCTTTTGTCTACACTGAGGTTGCAAGAACAAGTTCCATTTCTTTATGATTAATCCTAACAGAACAGAGATAACAGAACACCCAGACTGCACAAAAGCTTGATCCTGACTTTCTGGAAACACCCCAAGTTTAATACTATTGTAACAGTCTAATTAGTACTACTCACATGATTCAATTAAAATGTGTTTTCATGGAAAAAATCCTGATCCTGGAAGATATATTAACATGACACTTCTACTGCACAACTAATAGTTATTCTGTTAAACACAAGTTTAGCCTTTACAGCGTTTGCTGCTTGCTGTTTTCCAGATAAACATTAGTCAAAACTGAGTATCTCCAGTATCACGCTACAGTAATTTTCCTACAAACGTAAAATTAAATCAGAGAGATCAGTGGTTGCACAGTATCACCTCTTCTATGGAAGGCCTTAATCACAGTTTAGTGATCTTTGTAATAAGATACACCAGTACACGTCAAATACGGTCAAACCCAGTCCCTATTTTATTCCCGAAAACAGAGAACAACAATGTGCATTGGTCCAAGAACCCTTAGAAGCCTGACCAAGCTCATTTCCAGATTCACAGGACAGACCTACACTGCTGTCACCTGCTGCCTGCTCACTTAATCCCTGCTCATCAGCGACCTTACAGTTCAGTCCATCACGATGGAAAACACTTCATATCTTCGGTTTCAATAACCCAAGCCCAAGTGTGACATGCAACAACAGAGGAAAGGTGAGCAGACACTTCAGACACACCACACAAAGGAGCTTCTGATCTCTCCCACGACACCTCACAAACCAAGTGCCTTGTAGGACAAAGTGCCATTTGTGGGTTTGTTTGCTTGTGACATCCAAAGACATGGCAGGGAAACCCAGCTCTTGTGAGAACACCTCACTGTCTTCCAAGTGCACAGTTCCTCCCTTCACACTGCAGTGGCCACTGAGTTTTCTTGATTTTTGCAGATGAAAGTTTACCTTTTAAAAAGCTGCTGTGTGCCTCACCCACTGCTGAGTTCTGCTGCCTGCCAGCTTTACAACTGCTCAGTCACATGGGACAACACCCAAACACCACAAAGTGTTCTCAAGATAGTGCAATCTATAAAAACTAGCAAGTCTATGTCTTCACCTATGTGAAAGCACATTTACAGGTGTCCGCTATATGGAACTCAAGCTCCAGACTGGCAGTATTCCTGTAGTGGTTTGATTTGCATTTTCCCCTTGTCAACCCATGACAATTTCTTAAGAAATTTCAAATTCAGGATATGCAGCATAGATTTTTTCTTTAATACTA
>VYZQ01020616.1:20304-42228 GCA_013400655.1 Mystacornis crossleyi
CTGAGAAGTAGTTTTCTTCATCAGTGGATTTGTCTCATCAGTATTTGCACCCAGCTCAAGTTTTGGACCAGCCCAGCATTCGAGGCACTCAGAGTCCATTAGAAAGGGCTGAATTCCTACAGCCAGAAACTGCGATTCATATAAAGTATCAGCGTAAAGAGTACAGTTATTTAACTTTGCCTTTCATAAAATTCTGTGAAAATCTTTTGGGAAATGAAGGCCTTATTCAGCCTTCAATAAAGCAAACAGCTCTAGGCACCAGGATTAGCCATGGAAAAGTACTGCAGCAAGAGGGTTTCTGCCTTTAGAGACAAACATGAGCCATACTGAAATAAGCCAGGTATTTTTAAAGTTTCAGTGGTAATGTTTTCCCTAGTTTGAATTCCTCTATGGAATAGGCAGAAAAGGGTTGTGGCTTTTTTCTCTGCCTTTATTGCTACAAGAAGCAGGGTCATGAAAAACTTTCTGAAACAGCTCAAAGTTGTGCCAGCACAGGGAGATATAAAGCAAACAAATCCTCAAGTGTAACAGCAGAATTAATAAAGCAGACAGCACAGCTGCACAAGGAAAACTGGGTGGAGAGTCATAAAGAACATAATTAGCTTAAGAACAGAGAAAGTCATGGGAACACTGAAAGACCCTGAAGTTCTCACAAATGCCACTCAGGCAAAGGAAAGAAAACAGCTCAAACCTCCTACCTGTGGCCTATCCTAGAGTGAACACCTCAGAAGTAACACTAAAATCTAAGTTATGAAATGCATCTAAGCATTCCCAACACTTTAGGTGGACATTTGCTGGTTATCTAAGGCACCTCCTTAGATCAGTTAAACCAGATGTGAGTCAGCTACAAAATTTAAGAATACATTGAATCGTTTTGGTGCTTGTTTAATACAAACTTGAACTGGCTACTAGTTCAACGTGAAATACAGTTAAGCATCTGTCTCTATTTGCAAACCAAAATCTGATGTCCACTATGAAAACAGCTAATCAAGAATTAAAAAAAAATCTTCTATTTGCACACGCACACCCCGAAAACGTACAGAGAAAAGAGACGTCATCTAAAACTACAGCTGTTTTCATCCAACAACTACTCAAAGAAGACACAGAAGATCCATGAAGTCTTGTTTGAATTCACAGGTAAATGTTATGATGGGGGCTTAAAAAAGGCACCACAAATATGTGGAGCTTAAGGATCCAGAGGCATCTCTACTATTTGTTTGCTCCACATTGAACGTTTCAATGGAGAAGATGAGGCAAGAGGAAGTACTTTAAGGCTGGAACAGCAAGTGACTGAAATGTGCTGTGAAGCCGTTAAGGCTTTGGTGGATTTATTCTTCAGGCATCTCCTGCAATTAAGCACCATGAATGGCCACTTTCTCCTGCCGGTTGGGGAAGTGCAATTTTATGTAACTCCGCACTCATCTCGTGGTTTTCCCCTAATTTAACACATTTTGACTACTTTCAATTCAATGAAGGGGTTACATAACTTCAACTAATTAAAGTACCATTGTGCAAGCAAGAAAGGAGACAGAGCACTTAAACACAACAACTGAAAGGCTGATGCAAAGCCCACAGTAAAAATACCTCAGTGACTCTGGAAAGCTCCATAGAAACTCATGTATCTTCCAAATTACATCAGCACCAAAGGTCAAATATGTAATAAATGTTCGGTTTCCAGTTTGAGCATTCCTTAGTTTTAGAAGCGCCTGCAGCTTCCAGTGCTGAACTGGATGTTGTAGGTCTATTACACGAGCTTTGGAACAAATTCATCATTTTGGCCAGTCCTTTGACTCACAGAAGTTACCCGTGCTTAGAGGTCAGGACTCTCAGCAACACTAGAAATTCAAGTATTAAATTTACATCCATTTAAAAAAAGGTTTCATCTATTTTTAAAAGGTAATACTAAAACTCATCTCTTTATTACACTATATAATGATTAATTTATGCAGCTTTTTGATACAAGATTTTTGTATACTTGAGAACTTTTAACAAGACATGAATCTAACACAAGGTCTAGAACAGCTGGCATTTTCTTGTCAACTTAGCTTGCTGATTCTGAGACAAGGGATTTGATACAGTAAATCTTTAGCATATTTTCAACTAATAAAATGAACACATTTTTCACATATTTTATAAAGCAAAAAACCGCAGAAAAATCAGTAAAGTTTGGCCTTTTTTTCCTAACAACATCTCATCTTTCAGTCCTTTGATACTACTGATAAAATCCTTTATCCCCTCAAAGCCCAAACGAGCACAAAGGACTCCCAGGAGATGCAGAGGTTTATACAATATTAATACTGCTTGTGTAAAGACACATTCAAAACTTTGAAGGGAGTCACCAAAGGAATAAATTAGATGGCACTCGTGCTTCTGTGAATAGTTAGGAAAGTGTTTTTATAAACGTATTTGCATATGTGCATCACCAACAGGCAACAGCAATAACATCTGTAATATAACACAGGACCACAATTAAACCAGTCAACAGACCAGCACCATGCTGGAAACAGTTAACAACTTTAATTAAAGAAGGCTCCCTCTACCATGCCCTGAAATTCTCCTAGTGGCAGGCTACAGACTGGAATCTTCCGAGACAGGCAACAGCTTCCAGTGAAGAGGATTAAAATAGAGAATAAGCCTCTTTTAATTCAGTATTAAGCCAGATCACCCCACCAATTCTTTTTAATCCTTCAAATTGAGTTTATAAACTTCAGAAATATGAACTGTACGGAGAAGCAAACTGTGGATAACTTTATTTTTACTTTGAAGCCTACTAATGGTACTTATATTGAATAATTGCTGGTATTACAAGTCTGTTTCATGCTATACCTGGTTCTTGAGTGACATCCACTTTTCCAACAGTGATCCCGAGCCGTCCGCTCTCCTTCGCAAAGCTCTCCCAGGTCGCCTCAATCTGCTGACAGGCTGGACACCAAGGAGCGTAACTAAAGGGGGAAGGCAGCGCAAATATTTTAATACTCTTACACTTACAGACGTTCAAATTGATTTATCATGCAGAGAAAATATAAATGCATCGATCACAAGGGAAAAAACCTACAGTTTTTCTTAATCAAGTCTACTCAATAAGACAATCAAGAACAGTTTTTATCAATCCCTATGTTCTTCCCCATATTATTAAAACAAAACACAGATTTGAGAAATTAATATCCAAACTCCTCACCCCTTGTGATTTATTCTATTTACAGAGGAAATAAAATCCATTTCCACAGCAGCTACCTGACTTATTGAAGCCAGGCTGTCCTCTGAAGCAGCATCCTTCATCACAACATTTTGTATTGATTTCCCACACCTCAGAACTTCCCAAAATTGCATTTGCTTTAGCCTACTACTCCATACTTCACAACATGCCCTTTGTGATAGCAGTCATTAGAGACTTAAAAAGAGCACACACCAAATCCTACTGCTCATGCTTATTGCCTTGTTTTTACCTAGGATTCATTTCAGAAAAACAGGAACACAACGTTTCAGGAGCTGAATTTTCTGCACTCTCAATCAGAATAATTAAAGCAACTTTGCACCTACTGGTGATATCAATCTGGAAACAGAACAGCTAATATGAAAGTATAATATCAGATAAAATTGCTGATAAAATCCCTTTTGCCACCTTTACGTATTTTAGCCTAACTTAGTTGGCCAAGTCTGTCTCAAACTTGCCACGGTCTGTCAGACACACAAGGGAACCAGGACTGGCAGGGAGAGCCCGCGACTGAGCTGGGGCAATTGCCCATGCACAGACTTAGCCTTTTACTAATGAGGAGAGACTTTTATGGGGTTTAATCTGATTTACCGGGGGGATGGAGGTTTCTGGCAGCAAAAGCAGTGAGTCTAGGGACACTCTCCTTGTCACAGTGCTCCACAAATGCCACCGTGCTCCCCATCCATTGCAAACCACAGAAACACGTTCCCTCCTGGGCCGAGTCCAAGATCCTTAGCACAAAACCATCACTGGGAACCTTCACAAGGTTCTCTGCTACTTCAGTTTGTCTGCCACCGCTGCTATCTGACCTAGGGACTGGCAATTCCTGTTCTCTGGCTGTCACCAGGAATGCTAACTTCCCTAGTGGCTGCAGACAGAGGTATCTCCAGCCACTCCCAGACGTTTTATATGAATAAAGCTTAACATAAAACAGGTCATTTCTCACTGAAGAGGTGGAATTAAATTTACTCTGAGTGCTTTGTGGTAGTTGTTAAACTCCTGTACTTAGAAAAAAGAGAATCTTGTCATTTTGCAGTTAAAAGGACATAATTTTAAAATACTTGTTGTATTTAACTGTCGAGAAATTCATGATTCTAACTGTGAAAGCCCAGATCTTGACTTTTTAAGTCAACATAATTCTGTGTGAAAGCATCTGAAAAAAGGACATACATCTTATCCTGGCAAGAGACAGACCCTCAGTATCTTACAAAAAGATGCTGGAAACAAGTCTCACATGCAGTGCTGTTCTCCATTGTGCTGCTGGCCTGTAGAGAGCTTTTAATAACAGTCTGACTGATACTGTACTTTACAAACAGGATTATTTTATTATAGAAGCTTGACTGATAAATAAGAAACTGCAAACATCCATCAGATAATGCAGCTGACATTGATCCAAAATGAAAGATAAAAGCTTTACTGTTTTCTAAACCTGGCTTCTCCAGATGTGTCAAATTCACACCACGAGATTTTCAAAATTAACACATCCTGTAGCCTGTTTTGTCTGATTTTGGAATTAAAAAAATTTAGACTATATCAAAACTTATGTTTACATTTGACATGCATGAGCATGTCTCCTGAATGAAATTAAATGGAATATTCCTTATACATGACTAACATTCATATGATTGAAAATATTTCCTTTAGTTCAAAGCAGCATTAAAATCTACCCACGTCAGAGTTTAGCAGTGACAGGACATAACACTGAACTTCATAAAAAGCTGTAGCTGTTGGCTGCCTAATTTTTAGTATCAGTATTGGACATAGCATGGCAATAGTTCCATATAATGCCACAAGATCCAGCCACTCCAGCTGAACGCTGGCACAGACAATCAGGTATAAAATATTTGCTTTGCATTCCTGAAATCACACATCCAATTCTTGCCAGCCAGGAAACAGCCTGTCCCCACATGTTCAAGAGAGAACTTGCAATACACATCAGATTTCTGCAAGAGTTACCACTGCTGTTTACCTCAACACCCTCACTTTCCTGAAGCTTTCGTGTCTGCGTTTGTTGTGCAGCATTTGAGGCATTAAGGAATTCATTAGTGCCTCCTGGAAATAACAAAATTATATTACCAAAGCTTTATTGTGTCTCTTTCTCAGTCTTAAAACTATGACAGAGAAAGTGTAAGAGGAGGTAAGTTACTGAAGAGTAAAGTACTTGACACTTAAGTCATCTTTATCAAAAGTTTCAAAAAACGTTCTGCACCCTGAAGGACTGAGGGAAGTCATTTCAACTTCATTTCAACAGCGTCTTCTAACGGATCTTTAAGAACTGTGGCTGGTTCGCATTTCCACAGAAGTTATGGTACAATTACCACTCTTAAATTCCCAGGAAAAAAATCTAATCTGTAGGAGCAGGGAAGCAGACCCTCATGTCTGCTGTGGAACTGGTCTTTGTTACTTTTCAAGTCACAAAATGCAAGAGCAGGTCCCTGGCAAAAGCAGATGTAACCAGATTTCTTCTGCCATGCTCCAGACAGGCCAGGAAACAATCAGCACTTTGTCAACACCGCCAGATTTCAGGCTGCTACTCCCATTTCTTCTCCCTGTGCTCAAGGGGGTAGCTCTGTTAACTTGTAGGGCACCGGGTGCAGTGCAAACAGGTGTGCCAAGAAAACAGGCCTTTCCAAGTTAAAAATCAAACTTCACTGGAATTTAACTCAAGACTTGGGCACTTGGTTCAGGAAAGAAAGCTTTCAGAAGTCTGCTACACGCTAAAAGGCAATTTGCCGATGTTCAGCGTTCATCAATCAGATTGAAAACACCACGTAGCTAAAAGTGACACATTGCCAAACTACGCACTGCGAGCAGGTATTGCACATTCCTCAACACACCCCTCGTCCCTAACGCTTCCAGACCTCTCACACAGCACAGTTTTACAGCTGAAATGCTCTCACACACGGTCGGCCCTCCAGAAATAAGGCAGCAAACGTCTATCACTGCAACAACGATTGACCTAAGGTGGACTAAAAATCACTGTTCCAGGTGTTTTCTCCTGTTCCTACTCCATTACAATAGCTAAAGCTTTTGGCAGAGGGCATAAAGAAAGCAACTGAAAAGCGAAGTGTGAAGCTCTCAGACACAGACTGCTTTTGACTTCTATTCATCTCTGATCTAAAGCACAGAAGAACAAGCTTTGGCTTTCAAATACCAACTTCACTGAGGCAAGACAAAAAAACTCTCACTCAAGTTAAAACCAGTTTGCGCAAAGGTGCCATTCAGCCGTATCACCCCGAGTAGATCAGTAAACACGGAACGACTTTGCTAAGATGTGCTGATACACAGCTTCCAGCTCCAAGCCACTTAACCCTCTTCTTGTACCTGCCTGGCTACTGAATTCACCAATTCCTTTTCAAGCACCTTTAACTGACTCCTTTTATCTGCCTTTTCACTACCATTACCAACAGTATCAGTGAACAGATGTAACACTGAGTACCATTCCACACTTGGCTCCAAAGGCAATTTCACCAAGTCGCAAGAATCCAGGAAAAAGGAAAAACAGCTTATGGATATAGGCATGAGAGGATCTGCTGAAGAGAAAACAGCAAAACTTGCTTAAACCAAGCTGCTTGATGCAGCTCATATTGGGAGTACTATTAAAATTAGAGTGAAAATATTGAGACAGTATCCAATAGAATGGTAGACGCAGTATCAGAATGAAACTTTTATTTTTGTTCTTCTAAATAGTTTTTGCCTTACTGCCACAGATTACACAAGCATTAAAAAATGAAAAAAAAAGTTTCTAAATACAGATAGGTCTTGAGGCATGATAGGCAGCTCTGTAATGCCAACAAAAGAAAAGTTCCAGATCAACTGTGCGGTTTTAATGGCTTTTCAAGTGAGCAGCTGGCAGCCAAAGATACAGAAGTTGGGCCCTGTCACTTACCCAGATCTGTATCACCACAATACAAGCCCTGGAAGCTGACAAGGAGCTTCCTGCGGAGTGCCAAACCCCTCCAAACCAGACAAGCATTCAAGCTTTTTTTTTTTTTTTTAAGAGGGAGAAATTACTTTTAAAACAGCAAGCAAAGCAATCAATGAAAAATTATGTGAATTACTCTAGAGCTTCAGCAGATTAAGTTCCATCATTCTACATATTTTTATGTCCCCTTCGGCACCTGTTTTGTTCTGTTTCTGCTAGAGAGGAGGGTATTTCAGCATCCCATTTTTGCTCAGCCAATGCCCAACACAGCACTCAGCTGTGCGTTCAGTTACTAAATAAAATGTTTGATCACTTCCTCTGGACCCAGCTAGCAGAGCCGCAGAGGCTTCAAAACCCAGAGTTTTGATAACTTGGTTTTTATTCCCTCTGCTTTTTGGCTTCCATTGGGTTTTGGTGTTTGGGGGTTTTTTGGGGGGTTTTTTGGGTTTTTTTAGAATACGACAAAGAAAAGCCTGGGTACCAACAAGAAGTAAGAGACAAGACACTCTCAGGTGACAGAAAATTCTCAATCTTATTGAACTCCTAACCTAACCTACAGCAATTGTTAAATAGCTTAGCAAATCCTTTGGGATTTTATTTACACAAAGTGTTTCAAGCCAACTGATTAAAAGCATTAAACCATCTAAACACCAAAACATTCAGCTTCACTTGTAGCACACTCCCGTGAAACTACAGACAAAAGGTGCTGCTGGGAGGGCTGAAGCCTTGCAATCAGCTGTCCAACGAGACATCAGGGCACCGCTTAATGATAAATGACAATGAAAAAGTAAAAAGTATGGGCCTATACTATAAATATAACAAGCTAGCCTTGGAAACATGACTTAACAGGTCTCTGGATTTTCACCTGGCTAGAATTAAAATGGACAATTAAGACATTCTTTTTCTGGTACATACAGCAATAAGTCTGTGCTGAAACAAAGGGGAACCAAAACATTTAACACCCTATGTGGGAACAAGCACATAAAGTACTGCAGATGCACCAAGAGCATAAACAGTTTCTTTTGTAACCAGAAGCACGAAGACAAGAAGTTCAAGTTCATTGATGGGTTGGATTCTTTTGTTTGTTTGCTTGTTTTAATTTACTTAAAAAGAAGAGGATGCTAAATTAAGATAAATCAAGCTTGGAACAAGTTTTATTTACAAATGCAAAATGCACTTTTAAGTGAGCAGGCCAGAAATGACTCTTCTGTCTTCCAAACAGACACAATATTAAAGACAAAAAGAAAACTCATATTAACGAATCATTATCTCACAGCTCCAGACCAGAGATAAAGAAATAGGAAAACTTTTTAACACAGCTCACTGCAGCATCACACTCAGAGCACTCCAGCCCGGACCTGTCTGCTGTGACAGTAACAACATCCAAAAAAATGTTGCAATGTCTGGCAGATACAGAACCTTCTGCAAAACATTTTTATCACTAAAATGCAGCAGCGCTTCCAGGGCCTGCAATTTTTCCAGCCGTGAATAACCAAATATTTACAAAAAGCCAGCCGAGTGCACGCACCTCAGCTAGGAGGGATGAAGGAAGAAAAATCCTATTTATTGCGTGCTACAGATCCCACACGCAAGTAATTTCAAACTTAAGTTTCTCTATTTGTGCACTTGGGAACAACAAAAAAGTGGAATTACACAGTGATTTTCCACTTTCCCAAAGAGAATAACTGACATTAAACAGCACCTGTACCTGCTCCTACCAGGGCAGGAGGCTTCAAAAGAGCACTGATGAAAATAAATACTTTTTTCACGAAGATGCTATAGTAACAATTGCATTAATAAAAGCACTGCTTGGAATACAAAGGTCTTATAAATAAATAGGAGGTTCTTCAAACAAGTGAGGTTTTAAGGAACATTACTGCAGTCCTGCCAAGCTGCCTGAGACAGCACGGAAGGAATCCATGGACTAACATGCAGGATTCCCGTCTGGATGACCAGCTCTAAACCAGATAAAAGTCACTAGAAGCCAAAGTCCACCAGCATGGAAACTGCTGCGAGAATCGGATTTGCCTGTGTTTGTTCTTCTCCTCATTGAAGCCACCTGGGCTGAAAATTATCACGCAGAGTTTCTACCACAAGCCCAATCAGGAATATTTAGGCAAGTGGGAAGCAGCTGCTGCCCATGGAAAAACTCACCGCCTGTAAGATGCTCCCAACCCCTGGCCCAGCTTCACTCCCAAAATAACACTGAATTTCCCCCTTTACTCCTCTTACAGAGATTTTGAGGATGAGGGCCGGGAGTAGGTATGGGGGAAAACCCGGACCGGATTTTGGCCCGAAAGCGGATCGAGGGAAAACCCGGACCGGATTCCGCTCGGAAAACCTTAAAAAACTCAATCCTAGCGCTCCAGCTCTCACTAATTCCACACCAGCGGCATTGAGTTGGCATCCTCATTAAAGACAAAGGCTCCTTCTCAGGAGAAAAGCAGAAAGCACCAGTAACGCACCACAGGAAATAGCATGGAGACCCGAGGATCTTTCACACATCAGACACTGCATAAAATTAATTAGTCTAATTTAAGCCATGCAGCAACACGTACCATGCCCAGCTAACACTAAAACCAACTCTGCCACCATCGCTATTGTCAGCTGCCTCTCACTCCAAACCAAAGAGCAATTTTTCAAAAGGAGAAAAGGCTTCCAAATGATTTTAATTGTTTGCTATTCCAACCACTTCTGATTCCAGTCAGTTCCTCTTTTTCTTCTTCAGAAGCATACACCACTAGTTATTTAAGTATTTTCTCTCAGAAGTAAAAACTCTGAGTCGCCATAAATAATCTTCCTCCTTAAAACTCACCAACCTGTGGATGAATCAGTAACTTTCATACAACTGCTTCCACACTGGACTAAGACAGCCCAAGTGAAAAAACTTCAATTTAAAACACAACCTCGGAGTGGGAGAAAACAAATTTATTTTTCCCCCACCTTCTAGACCACAATAAAAGAAGAGAGACACAAAATCCATTCTAAATCCTCAACCACAACAGCTGGCATCCCTGGGTCACTACCAGCTGTTTCAAGATTGTTCTCACCTATTCACTGATTAACACCAGGGTCCAGTAGGATCCTGAGCACTAAAGCCCAAAGAGAAGTGACAGCCCATCCTGCTAGGAAGACACTGGAGATAAATCACATTCAAGAACAAACCGAAACTTTAAGTAGCTAGTTAACTATTTAGGAGGGAGCACGAGTTCAGATGTTCAAACTGTTTCAAACTCAAGCACTTGCACGGAGTAGCACGCATGCCACAATAAAATCCTATTTCATAGCTGCACAGCCCACAGGCACCACGTGACTATACTGCCTACTTAAACTACTTTTTTATTCATTGCCGTCTTAAAAAAAGCCCCTCAAGCTCCTTTTCCCCCCTTCTAAATACACGCAGGTGAGCGAGGCTCCAACAAAAATAAAGTCACGTGCATTTCAAGAATTGTGTCATGTCACTAGCAAAGCCACCACAGCGGTACAGTCAGTAAGAAATTAATGAAATCTGATGCATCTCCCTTGAAGGAGAACTCCGAGCTCAAGTCGGCTTGGAGTGAGGGCAGGCTGGGACATTATGTAATTCTGCTTTGGAAGCCTACTCCTGCTAAATATTCCCTACTGAATTCAGCCTTCCTGGAGGTCACACAGAACTCAGCTCCAGCCCCTGATGTGGGAGCAGGACAAGGAGCAATGCTAGATGCTATTCCCCAGTGCGGAGCTGGCTGGAGTGACCCGTTTAACCTCGGACACTCGGACAAGAACCTGAGGGACGGCTGCTTCACAGAACCACTGAATGGCTTGGGTTGGAAGGGCACCTTGAAGACCATCCAGTTCCATCCCCTGCCATGGCAGGAAAACCTTCAAGCAGCCTGGCTTTGAACACTTCCACGGATAGGGCAGCCACAGCTTCTCTGGGCAACCTGTACCAGGCCTCAACTATCCCCACAGTACACAATTTTTTTCCCCAATATCCAATTTAACCCAACTATCTGTCAGTTTGAAGGCACTCCCCCTTGTTCTGTCATGACATGCTCTTGTAAATAGTCTTGCCCCATCCTCCCTGTAAATTCCCTTCAGGTACTGGCAGGCCGCAATTAGGTTACCCACAGCCTTCTCTTTTCCAGGGTGAACAAACCCAATTCTCTCAGCCTTTCCTCAAAGGAGAGGTGAGCCATCCCTCTGATCAACTTGGTGGCCTGCTCTGGGCTCGCTCCAACAGCTCCATGTCCTTCATTCATATCCATTATTCCCCTCTGTCTGCAGTGACCCGTTTAACCTTGGGCACTCTGTGCCCACACAGGAAGGGAACCTGCGGTGCAGCTTCTTCTATCAGACCATCCCGGCCGAGGCCAGGGTGTGCCCGGCGGCTGAGGGCGGGCAGAGGGGACCGCGGGCANCGCCCCTCACGGCGGGAGCCGCCTGGACACAGGCCTCGGCCGGCCCCGAAGTGGAAATCCCGCTCCAACAGCAGCTCTGGGCAGCTGCTCCGGCCACTCTCCATTGTGCTCGGTCAGGTTTTCTCACCTTTCGTGTATTGGGGCACAGAGTGGGGAGGCGCGCTCGAGGTGCCGTGCCGTGGGAGCTGGTTAAAAAGCGCTAATGGCTTCACTGCGATGCTGTGAGGCACCCGCTCTGCGGGATCACGTTAAAACGAGTGTTCCCCGTTCCGAGGGACTGTCACAGAATCCCAGAATCCCAGAATAGTTCGGGTTGGAGCAGACCTCTGTCTAAGCACCCCCTGCCAAGGCAGGGTCATCCAGAGCAGGTGACACAGGAACACGTCCAGGTGGATTTGGAATCCCTCCAGGCAGGCATACTCCATCACCTCCCTAGGCTGCCTGTTCCAGTGCTGTGCCAACCTCAACATGAAGAATTTCTTCCTCATGTTGAGGTGAAAGTTCTTGTGTTTTAATTTATGGCTATTGCTCCTCCTCCCGTCACTGGGCACCACTTCTCTCCCCCAGGCAGGCAGCCCATCCATCCCAGTGCATTCTTTACCTCATCCCCGACACATAACTCTGTATTTTCCTTGATTTCAGTGAGATTCCTGTCAGCCTCATCACTTTGGCTTGCCTAGGCCCCTTTGAACAGCAGCCCTGCCCTTGAGTGGAATGATTGCACTCTCAATTAATGGAAATAAAGACAAACTTCTTTAGTTAGCCAGGTAAATTGAGCAGGAAAAAAAAAAATAAGAAGAGATCACCATAGCGGTCTGGACTGCCTTCTTGTCTGTTATGAAAATCCTTGTTTGGCTGGAGATTGTCTTGGCGTGGAAGTAACTTGTGCTGAACAATTTTCTGTTACTGCAACGCAATGCTGGTAAGTCCTGTTGGTAAAACATTCACACATTTTTTTTCCCCTCAGCTGAGGAAATAGTAGCATTTACCACCTGTGAATTTTGTTGCCCTTTACCAGTTTATTTAATGAGGCTTCTTTACATCACTCCCATATATCCCACAGGATTCTGGGCTTGATCAAAGCATTCCTTAAAGCCGAAGTATTAGTCTGCCCTTTAGTGGCACTGAAGCAGACTCAGGGTTAATGTTTGGTGACAGAAGCAGAAGATGCCCCTAGCACTACTCTCACTATGCAGAAATGGAACCTTGACAGCAGTTTTCCTCTTTTGTTACTCCTTGGGAGAAATGAGACCTCTCCCGATGACTCAGTGATACTCTCCTCACCAGGTATTCCTGCAGTACCTGCCCTTACCAAAGATGAGTTTTGCTGACAGCTTCCCAGCACTGCAAAGATCCCTGACTTCCTGAGCCATCTTGCCACTGCAATTAATGCCAGCTGAGGACTACATAAGTAGGAGCCTCTCAGAACACGATTCTTGCAATATTTTCCATGTGATACATGAACTCAATCTCTATATTACGATTTTTCTAATCCTTTTGTGGTTTGTAAAAGAAAAAAAAATCTTTCTCTAATTTATCATTGTCCTTCCTAAATGGATAGTGTAAAATTGGATGGTTTAGCAATGTTTAGACCTGGGATATGTAGTGAAGAGGGAAAAAAATACAGCAGTAGAAATTATTTGAGAAGGCACACTTGGCTGACGGTCCCTTGTGAAGAGATAATACAGAAAGGACTTTTTTTTTCTGCTGCTAGTAAGAACTTGGGGAACTTGAGGGAAACGTGCTAATGTTTCTATAGATTCTCTAGGGAAAGAAGAAAAAGTGATTGGCCAAAGCAGAGAGAAGCTTGAGATCTGGTGGAGCCAAATTCAGAGAATTTATGTGACAAAGAGCTGATGTGCAAAAGGAAAGGCTGAGGAACATTTTTTTTGGTGGTGGTACTGGGTGGTGAATAATTTTAGTTGTGTCATTAAAGAACATGCAAATGAAAGGGGCTGAGAAGGAACAACATGTAAAATGATGGCTCCAAATAAATGGGAGTGTTCCTGTGAATTCCAAAGAACAAGGAAAGAAAAAGTTACTTTAATTTATCAGTAATTTCTAGCCACATTCAACACAGAGGAGGTTTGCATTTCAGGCAAACACTGATCTGCAACAAGGCAGAGTTGGTTTCATTCCTGGAAGAGAGCAGAGCGTTCCTAAAGCAGGGGAGACATGTCATGGAGCTGCTAATCCCTGTGAAGTAGGTCAGGCTTGCCAAGATGGAGAAGGAACACCTCATTTGAACCTGATTAGGAACATCCATCAGGAAATGGATATAAAGAGAAAGCAAGGAGGGCGGGTTAGAGAAAACCAATGTGTGGACCAGACCTTCTCTTGCTGCTGGGATTGCTGCAGTTACTCTGTTCCTTACACAGTTTACTCCCCCTTAGCTTCAGTGGGCTTCTGTTAACCTGTTCTGCTCCAACTTTTACACTGTATGTGTGTGGTGCTCTGTTGGCTTTGCACAGACCTTGAGAGCTCCAGTTTTCCAACTTTCGTACTCCCACTGCTGTTACAGAAGAGGTTTAGGAATCAAACTGTCACTTTAGGTTTCCACAGCTGTTGGCAGAAGTGTAGCCATGAACCCCAGGTAAGTTTTGGGCAGCATTTGATTTTAAAAAAAAGAATTCTAGTCTGTAAGTGCTTGCTTTATTCTTGATTATAAAATGTAAAGTTCAACTACAGCATGGAAAGAACAAGTGAACCTACACGAAGGGAAAGGTGCCAACAGGCCTTTCTCTTGTTCTGTGACACTCAGCTCACAAATATTTCTGTGCTGGAATGATAATTTATCTTGGTGACCAGCCCTGGCTCTGCACAGAGGACACCACCAAAATACATTGTTTTCTAGTCTTCCCCATCAGTAATTTCACTGTTTCTCTTGAAGGATGTGAGGAAGACAGGGCTTTGTGTTTTGCCACTGTTTTTTGTATAGGGCAGTTGAACTACGTGACTTTTAAAAGGTGCCTTCCCACTCAGACTACTCTGTGATTCTGAGTCCTTGTGTTCACTGAACTAAACTTTTGCTTCCTCTGAGTGTGGTTTTCTAGTGGAAAAAGAAGGGAGTTAAAAACTCAAGAGATTTTAGATGTGTGGTATAGAGGATGAAGTTGGAAAATTCTTTCTATGACTTGGTTTCTTTCAGGTTTACTTTTTACTTTATTGAATGTTGTCCTATTATTAGTTTGTGTGGGTGTCTCGTGGTAAGGAAAGGTATTCCAGCATTCTTGACATGTTTTCTTTCACTGTGTGCCATGATGGATTCATGACACTGCCTAGAGCAGAATAAATTACTGCAACACTCATTTTCCTAAAATACACTTGATAGCACCATCTATGTAATTTTTTCCAGTTCTATACTGGATTTCCAGAACCACCCTCCTAAACTTTGGAATTTGTTCTGGATGGATTAGTTGTAAAACTAGAGAATACGAGGTTATCATCACACAGACAATAGCAATGGTGATATTTCCAATTATAATTTGTACATGTGTCTAACAAAACAACACAAGTAACAGCTGCAATATACTTTTCGCTATGTGAATGCTAAAAGAGGTTTATAACTTAAGTAATGTAGTAGAGAATAAACAAGATGTGGCCAAAAATACATATTCAATGCATTTTCTAACATGGGTTTATTAACCAGAAAGCTTGGTATATTTGAGGAGAATGGTTTAGTTTAGAATAGGTAAATCAGTAAATACACAACACTGTAACAGTTGGGAAGTCACTGTGGCTCTGCCTTTGATGATTAATTAAATGAACAAAAGCTTTTGTACAAGACTTGGACTTTTGACCAGGAATTTTCATATCTGTCCTTCAAAAATAAGACTAAAGAGTTCATTGGAATATTTAAAGAATATACATGAAGAGCTTCCTTGTTCATATGAGTCCAGTTAATGTGAATCTAATGACTACTCACCAAAAGGTAGGTTTGCAATGACAGGAGGAAATCATATTTACAAGGTACTGTCCCCATAATACATCCAGTTGAATGTGATATTCAAGAACATCTCTTACTAACTTTGAGTTTTGCTGTCCTCCAGAAATGTGAAGAACTAGTCCTGCCAAGGTTTGGAGACGAGTTATCAAGGGCATTCAGCATTGAAAAATATATCTTATTTAAAAAAAAAAAAGAATCACCTCTCACTTTTATGCTTCTTACACAGGGAGGTTGATATGCACCAACAGTTCTTCCCTACCTTCCTGAGCGGCTCTTCTTGATCTTGAACACTGAAAAATCTGCTTTTTCACCTTGCCTGCATGTCCAGAGGTGGAGTCTTTGTCATCCAAAGACTGAAACAGGAGCGCACCAGGGTACAACAGTACTCAGTGTACTTCCTGCAGCCAAAGGTATACACAAGCTCCAGGGAGCAGGGATAATACCAGAGCACACCTTGTCCAGGAAGCATAAATGCCTCCGTGGGAGCTCGGGGAACAGCTTGCTTGCTGCCTCGGGAGAGGTGACTGCTCAGCAGGGGAGCTGGCACAGAAAGAACGAGTGTGGAGCCCGCAGGGCAGCCCGTTCCTGGTGCAGTGCCTCTGTGTTGGCATCTTCACCGTCTCCCAAGGTTCTAAGGGGAGGGAGGGGAAGTCACTGCCAAGCCTTATGTAATAACCTCCAGTCCTGTAAAGAGGTGCATGCCGGGGGCTCCCTCTCCCCACACAGCACCCCACCATGCAGGCACGCCTCCACACCCTTATCTTTGCACCAGGCAAGAGAGACCTCCCACAAGATCATCTCCCACCTCTACTGTGCATCTGTTCATTTTCTGCCTGTCAAGCCTTTTCAGGATTTAAAAGATCTTACAAGAGATAGGAGAGCAAGCTTTCAAGATTGAGTGCATCAGATCTGGACAGATCTGATATCAAATGTGAATTTTTATTGCTCGGCTTATTTTTCTTACCTTTTACTTTCCAAAGTGGACAAGAGAGAGAACTGCCGTGTAAGGAATTGTTGCTTGCAATATATTTTTCTCAGCAATAAAAATACCTTCAAGACAGCAGTACAATTCTCTTTTCAGGTTTGACACCTCCAAAGCCTGATATATGTGGCTGAGTTAGATGGAAAGGTATTATTAGGTTTCTATTAGATTATGATGCAAGCTCAAGCTGGCTAGGCTCAGCAGGCAGTAAATCTGGTGCAAACAGCTGTGGCCAAATTCTGTACCTGTTGCTGCTTGCAGTCAGTTTTCCTCTGGTTCCCTTCTGTCAGTTGTGGAAGGGCATGGGTGTCCCAGGGCAGGATTTACAGTATAACCTGTCATTGGCAGAGTAATTGGGATTGTGCTCCCAAATTAAACCAGAAAGAACTCTATTGAAGGAAGAAGAGTTATTCTTCCTTACACAATACAGGAATCCAAAATTCAGGCCTTAATCACACAACTTAGACTTGTTAGATAAGTCATGGGTATTATTTAGACATGGCTTTTACCATCAGTGACTTCTTGTTTCAACAATAACCTTTCTTCAGATCCTATCTGGCAGCCACCTGTTGCGTTAAAGAAGTGAATCAAACTGTGTTAGTCAGGCAGACCTGGAGATCTCCTACTGCCCACAGCAGGGCCTGCACAAGAATTGTGTATCCAAAAGCTGCCCTGGGTCTTGTGAACACAGCAAGTGCTGTTTCCATCCCAGGCAGTGCCACGGTCTCACTTCAGGAATGCCAAACTCATTGAAGCCTGCTCTGACTGCTGCAGGAGCTCAGCAGGGAAACGAAGGTGCCGATGGAAACCCAGGCCAAACTCACAGATGTCCTGTGGCAGAGGAGCTGCTGTGCTCTCTGTAACACACAGAACAGATGCTGTAATTTAAAGGTTGCAATACAGCAAAACTTCCTGTAGAAAGAATTAAAGCTCACCTGACAAGATGGCAAGTTTCGGAAAATGAAAGCTGTTGTGTCATAAGCCAAATTCTTGCTTGTAGTCAGGTTTTGGATAAGCATCTCAAAGATGACATATTGCAGCACAGCCATAAATCCAGATGCCACTGCGTGTAGTTCTCAAGCAAAGCTTCCAAAAATCCCAACCTTTGCAGATATCCTTATTTATTAATCTGAATTTAGTGCTGAATTAAGCAACTTTAGATGAAAGCAGCAGGATATACATGAAACAATAAATATTTTCCAGTGTATTGCTGTATCCACACTACCTTTTCAGTTTGTAGCCATTCTCTCCCACACTAAGAAAATGTCTTCATCTAAAAGCAGTGAAAAATAATATTTCTGCCCCCATCTGAACAATTAATGGATATTCTGCCTTGATATTTATTCCAGTACTTCTGAGGCTCCTATAGGGACAGTCTTCTTTAATAATTTTCAAGTTTTAGAAAGTAATGTTCATCTCCAGGTATTTCAAAACGGGTATAAAATCTGTATCCTGGACCTCCTGTTAAACCAGATCTCCTGTTCCTTTCCCACTTACCAGTGCGTGATGCGGACCAAGGACAAGTAATGCTCTGCCTTTATTTTTTTTTTTCCTGGCAACCATTTAAACAAGGTAACAACTGCACAGGATGTTACAAGGCACTGGAAAAACCTACCTGTACTGAGAAACTTACTGAAATCCCCAGTGAATGTGAGAAATGCAGTTATATAACTATATTGTGCCATAGCTTTGCCACTGTAATTCTCCTCGCTCTCCCTTTCCCAGAGACTGTTGAAAATAAGTTATTTGAAAGAAGAATTACATGCAATGTGATCTGAGTTTAACTCAGCACTTATCTTGCATCAGGAGTGTCCAATAGACATTTCAGGCCATGTATTCTTGGGACAATGATCTCAGATTGTTCCTGGAATTTTAGGAACAAGATCACTTTCAGTTAAAGTCTAAAATCAGGGGGGTGATTTTATAAGTTGAATGAAAATTGGAGTCAATCCAGAAAGTCTTCTATACTGCAGTGTAAAGCAGGTGGAGTTGAAAATTCTTGGTCCAGAAAAATATCTTTTTTCTTAACCAAAAATCCAAGTGAATGAAGAGCCAGCCGAACAAAGGTGATTTTATTACCAGGCTGCAGAATTCCTATGAAAAGGAATGTAAAGGTTGCTTACACGTCGTAGTAATTTACGTGGTCACAGAAACACCTCTGCTCCAAAAAGAGGTGCTGTATAGATTAATAAGCCTGGGCAAGGGTGCATTTAGGAATCCCCTCTGCTGTTGGTGTCATTTATGGCTCCTCTCTGCTGCTGGTGACCAAATGCCTCTCCACAAGTGCCAAGGAAAATGGGCCACTCAGACAACTGCTTGCAGGCCAGGCCCCATCTGGTACAGAACATTCCCAGAGCTCACTGGGCAGCTGCCGGGGCTGACAGTTGCCAGAGGCCCAAACACTGCTGCTGTCAAAAGACCCTTTTAGGCAGTTTGTCACCTGGGCTGGCACTTGTCTTTCAGGTGGTAGGACAGTGATCATGGCCTGCTGTGGCAGTCCCTGTTCCTGCAAAGCTCTTGGATTTGGCAGGAGTCTTGCTCGAGGAGTCACTGCTAGATTAGGCTGCAGATTGTTCCACTGAGAAATTGTGTCTTGTTGCTGAGCCACAGGAAAGGAGAAATCTTTCAAGATGCAAACTGTCAGCAAGAAAAAGGCCACTCAAACTTCCAGGAAGCTGAAATTCTAGTCTTTTGTCTGCCAAGGCCACAGAAATCTTGACATATACAATCAGCAACCTGTAATTAAATGCAACTTCCAGAGTGTCCATAAATATTCAAGCCTATTGCGACTTTCAGACGTATGGTTTGATAATTAAGGTGATCCCCACAAGAAAAAAAATCATTGATTTTGTTCTGGGGAGGTTCTGGAGCAGAGCACTTGTGATCCAGCTGTAGAACATAAGGGTCTCAGGCACAAAGTCAAGATAATATTCTCCTTTTGAAAGAAAAGGAAAACCGTAGAGGGTGCATATTGATCTAAAGTGTGGGCTGATGATATGGGCTGATTTAAAAGTTTCTTTCAGGGCTACCCTTTTGCCAAAGAATGCATTAGCAGATATCTAGAAATAGCAGGCTTTATCTGGAATATGTTGAAGTTGGTAAGTGCTCAGAGCCTTATTTGGCATCCTTCTCCTGTCAAGTACTGTTCAGTCCCACGAGTGGACAATGCAAACCAGTGCTAATAAGTGAATTATGTGTGGTACCTATTGAATGAATACAAATACATAGTTTTAAATGGCTTATTCCAGGAGAGCCCTGTACTGAAAGTGATGGATATTCTCTAAGCTGATATTTTACACTTTGTTGTCCCATTTCTGTGACTTTTTCCGTGATAAATGAATAGGAAAAAATGGGAAAGCATAAGAAAATGATGGCTGTTTATGTCTCAAATCCCACAGGCAGGCGTTTTGCTTCTTTCTTGGAAATGCATTTGTGAAAGAAAACCACCAGGAGTGCAAGCCTGAAGCCAAAGGCATCTTAAAATGAGCCACGTTCAGCGGCTGATCAGACACTGACACTTGAAACACTGACAGAGCCTTGGCCACAAGAATAGGAAGATTACTTCCTGATTTGGCTTCAGAGGGAACTGTACTTTTGGCAAACTGTTAGGTTATAACTATAAATTTATAGTTTCATTTTGATTTAAATACAGATCCATACACAAGAAACATGTCCTGCTAAATCACGGCTTCTGACAGCACTCCTGGTCCTCCTTTCACATGTGCTTGGGAAGAAGCTGAATTAAATGCCTCATTGAGGTAGAAGAAAAGAATCCTCTGATGCAGTTTAGAGAACAGTAAAAAATATTTTAAAATTAACAAACCCTCCAAGCAATTTCTTAAATGCAACCATGTGATTTCTGTTGCAGAAAGCAGGAAAAAAAAAAGCCATGAGAATGCGCAGGGAATCAGGCAAGTCCCACCACGCCCTCAGAAATGAGCTCTGCTGTCATTCTCTAAAACAGAGGGCTGTCATTTGGAAATGTAACAGACATTTTTGTAAGTCCTCTTAACTGTCCGCCTACCCTTTGCTGCTACTTGTGGTTCAGTATTTACCATAAAATCCATGCTGTGAACAAAAAGCCAGACAATTACAACTTTTTCGGCTGGTAACAGGTACTGGTTACTTCTTCTGCCTAGGAAGGATTGTGTATTTTAAGCCCAGAATTTCTTTGGGGGCTCAGCACTATCCCATAACATAAATATCAAACAAAATATCAAACGTTGAGGGACTGTGACAGAAGTGTAACCCCTTCCTTGGGGTCACTGCAGCGTCAACCTGCTCTTTTTACATTGCATTCCTATTTTGTAAGAGTCTCTAGTAAAAGCACTAGACAGCTTTTAAATAGCCTTTTTGTTTCACAGCAAAGGAAGAACCAGAACCTTCTTTAAAAAGAAAAAACAAAAGGTATGCTCCAGAGGAGGCTTAAAAGGAAACAGCTGCATCAGAGCCCTGAGAGCATCAATCAACTCTGTTGGTCCTGATCAGCTTCACCTGGGCCCCCACCCACAGCCTTCCCCCAGGTCTTTGGGCTCTATTTAAGCTCAAGTTTGGGGCCTGAGTGGTGAGTGGAGTTTTGCTGCAGGAGCGTTGGTCTCTAGTGGTGCTTTGTGTGTCTTTAGTGCTTATCCTGCAATTTTGTTTCCTGGTGCTTCTATGATGATGGTCCCTCCATCTGGCTCATCCTCTTGCTGTGTTTGAGGTAGGTGATGAATTTTGTGATTTCTAACGAGTGTCATGTGCTCTGCTCAGCTCCTGTGGGGTGTTGTTCTGGTTGTGTCTATGCTGGGGTTCTCCCCACATCCTGCCTCAGCTCTTCTCAAGGAGTTGCACAACTATTGCTGCTACCTGCTGTGAGAAGAGGGACAAACGAGGGGTTAAATGAAACTGGGGAGGACAAGAGTGTAAATTTGAAAAGTTATTTTTCTGATGGTTTAGTAACACTGAGAAGCCTCTACAGTTGCTTTAAAATTTCTAGCTGTGGGCAATTTGCATTAAGTTGGTTGTTTGGAGTTTTTTAGTTTAATTGGCCTAAGCAAGAGGAGAAAGCTTCTCAAATGGCAACTGCTCTATCCTGTTACACTGGGATGTGTGCCTGTCACGGGCTCCTGTCACTGAAACCAACAAGATTAGAGAGTGGGATTTGCTTCTGTACTTCAGAATAGGCTGTTCAGAGGAACAGATTACTGGAGGCCAAACTAATCTTCTGAAAGAAGCCACTCTCAGCCTGCAGAGGCATGGAGATTACTGAGGGTTCCTCAAGAGAAGGGAGATGTTTAATGCTGTCAGTAGCCAGAGCTTTTTGTGTCTCTTGTATGTTTGCTCTAAAAGTATGAATACAGGTGTCATATTCATCTCAAACACCCATTTTCAGAGTGTTGAATTTCCATGAGTTATCAGCAAGTTCCTGGAGGAATCAGATAAGGAATGTGGCTGTATTAGTACACCTAGGCCAGA